>PVLD010013399.1:0-56221 GCA_004027595.1 Dinomys branickii | reverse complement strand
GGATGCAATCGTTTCATATCTTGAAGTTATGAGGCTTCCTGATTCCCTTGTTTCTTCCTCTTCAAAACTTGTTCTGGGTGGGGTTGAGTTTTGAGACTGCGTTTTGCCCCTCTGTTTTCCCATTTTTGGGTATCAGATTCAAGATGTGGAGCAGTTATTGGAGTACCTGCAAGTATGAAGGTTCCAAGGTGCCAGTCTA
Organism: Dinomys branickii; assembly: GCA_004027595.1. Lineage (NCBI taxonomy): Eukaryota > Metazoa > Chordata > Mammalia > Rodentia > Dinomyidae > Dinomys > Dinomys branickii. The sequence goes on along the minus strand of PVLD010013399.1, from coordinate 56,022 downwards.
TCCTTTGGGGCTTTCTGCGCGGCTCGCCCGATGCGCACGGAACGTGAGACCGCTGGGCGTTGCCGCCGCCATAGAGCCGATCTCTGTCGGGAGTCGCCGGAGAGCTGCGCCGGGTCGGGGGTCGGGAGGGATCGAGCCGTCCGTATTCTCGGGGAGCCAGGACCCAGCAAATCCCTCTGTCCGCTTCCGGCGGCGCTTGGGACCCCCCGCACGGCTCGCCCAACACGCGCGAAACGTGGGATTGCCGGGCGTCTCCGCCGCTAACAAGCCGATCTCTGTCGGGAGTCGCCGGGGGGCTGCGCCGGCTCGGGGGGCGGGAGGGATCGAGGGGTCCATGCTCTCAGGGCGCTAGGACCCAGCAAATCCCTCTCTCCTCTTCCGGCGACTTTTGGGGCCCTCCGCGCGGCTCTCCCGACACGCGCGAAAGGTGGGACCGCTGGGCGTCTCCGCCGCGACCAAGCCGATCTCTGTCGGGAGTCACCGGGGGGCTGCGCCGGCTCGGGAGGCGGGAGGAATGGAGACGTCCGTGCTCTCAGGGCGCTAGGGCCCAGCAAGTTTTTCTGCTCCCGGCTGCATTTGGGGCCCTCCACGCGGCTCGCCCGACACGCGCGAAACGTGGGATTGCCGGGCGTCTCCACCGCTAGCAAGCCGATCTCTGTCAGGATTCGCCGGGGGGTTGCACCGCCTCGGGAGGCGGGAGGGCCCGAGGCGGCCGCGCTCCCACTGCGCCTGGACCGATCCCCGGTTCTTCCCCGCGGGGATCTTCCCCGGTTCCCAGCATCTGGGACTTTCCCACGTCTCGCCCCGGCAGCCTGGTCTGCCCTACCACATCTCCCCCGGCATCTCAGAGAAATATGCCCAGTTTAAACTTCCCAGCCGAGGTCCCGGCATTCACGCTCACCAAGTCTGTCTCGAGGTGGTGGTATTTATTAAGGAGGTTCGCTCCCTTGCTGCTCACCTGGTCGCCATCTTCCCCGGATCAGCACAGTTTTTTATAAACAATAAAAACAATACAAAATTTCAAAACAAGATGATAGGAAATTAACAATGGTTATTATATTGCATATTGTTATCTTCAAAGTAGTTGCTCAGATAACCAGATATAGGCATGTAAAATTGATCAAACAATATAAGCACTAACTGTTCTTTCAGTGAAGTAATAGGAATTAGTAGTACAAATATCTTGGTATCGCATGTATATATATCTATATATCTTTTTATATAGATATCTATATATATTGTTTTTCAAATGCCTGGTTAGCAGACATTGTGGAGTGATTCTTTTTTTGATTGTCTGGATTGAATATAAGCACAGGTAAGGATTAACTTTTTAGGGTTTATTGAATCAGAAATGTTCAATCCTGTCACATTTCTTGATTTTTTTCAATGACTTCTTTCAGTTTGCTTATGAGTATTCTTTATTCCCAAATTATAAGCATTTTAAGCATCTTTTTGAAGAATGTTAAAATGGTAGAAAGCCATCCTCTAGGAGCCTATGTAATCATATCTTCTGAGATGTTACTGGATGCGCATTATCTCCCTGAGTTGATGGCACATTGTGATGAGTAATGTAAGCTACCAAAACAGTTATTTTACAGACCATGAAACACATACACTTGGGGTGTGTTCTAAATTTATTATTCAGGAATCTATCACAAATTCATAAAAATTATTCTGTCTCTATGTTTCAGATAAATAATTTACTGGATTCAGTTTTTTCTTTTGGCTAACAGATTTTATGGCTGATGATTTATAGACCTTTTTATAGAAGTGAATCAATCATATTTAATTAATTACTGAATTTGTAAATGAATATTCTGGATGCATATAATGTTTAATAATACATAAAGCTTTGGTTTCCCAAAGTGTTTTTAATTGCAAAGAGAGTCACAAATGTTAAAAAAAATGGATCATGCTGAAAATAAAAATTAATTAAATTTAAGGGAGATGTTTAGATTCTTGGTCAGCCACTAATTCTTCAAAAATTCTTATCCAGTACAGTAGCATATGTTGCTTTTTAGTCTTAGTGATTGACTTGCATGTGGAAAAAGACATAATCTTTCCACAGCTCATTTTATAGCATGTATTTATGCATAAGGAAGAAAAACTGCAAGTGTATTAACAATAATATTTATTTCCTTACATGTAGTTCCTTTTCTCATTGTTGAGACAAAATACCTAACATTCAACATTAAAGGAGGAAATATTTTTGGCTCACAGTCTGTTGAGGTTTAAGTGTGTAGTTGGCTGGCTCCAGAGCAGGGTGGCCTGGCAGAGGGGCATCGTGGAGGAGAAAGAGTTCATGGCAGACAAATAGCAGAAGACAGGAAGCAGCAGCGGCAGCAGCAGCAGCAGCAAGCTTGCCTTTCCCTTTTATGCTATCCAGGATACAACCTTCTTGGGTCCTGCCAGTCACATACAAAGTGGGGCTTCTGTTTGGAGTAAATCCATTCAGCCACACCAGAACTACTTCAATCAGTAGACTAATTTAATACCATAATCCTGGTGTCACATACCCTAGATCAAACCCACTCCAAAAAGCCCCATTTGCGACTGCTTGGGGCTTTGGGGGCACATTTAGATATAAGGCATAATGAAATAGTTACTTTTTAACCTTCTGCATTTAACAAAGAGAATAGCTAGTTCTATTGTAGCTTGGTCTGTATTTGTTAGAGATTAAGGTTTGATGTCATTAAGTAACTTGGACATGAAAGCAAGAGTCTGTGCTCTGAAAAGTGTAAGCAATTAAAGCACTACCAAGAAAAATGTTTTTCTACCACCAGAAAGAGTCATTGACTCTCAGACCCTGAAAGTTACCATCATTTATGGTTATCAGGGGATGCAGAGTTTTTTGTTCTACAGGCACATATTGGAAATGTCTAACAGTTTCACTTTCTTCTCACATACTGAGCTCTGTGTGGTTTTGTTAAAGGAAGCATTAAGCAACCTGTCAGCTCATACACATTGAATTAGGGACTCTTATCATGTGCTGGGACTCAGGCCAATACAGAAAGACATTATTGGAAGCTCGGAGGTTAGAGGAGAAGTGTTACTTAGCACTTACGGGTTTTAGAAATCAAGTATAGTTACTTTCCTTGGTGTTTTATACTGCAAACCTGTTGTTTTTAATTTTCTGAGCACTGACAACCCACTGTGCTCAAACAGCAGCTCTTAATCAGAACACAATAATTAGATAGTTAAAGCCTGCATGATACTGAGATATTCGGAGAGGTTGTATTGCACAGAAACAGGTTCACAAAGTTGGTTTTCCCTTCTCTTTTTCTGATTCATCATATAATTTCTCTTTAATTACCACCACCAGGAGAATTCTAACTTTACCTGTATCATTTATTATGTAGCAATATAAGTGTATCATGCAATTTTCACACATATGTAGAGCTTCTGAGACAAGGTAATGAAATAAGAAAAAGATTAATAATCAGTTAGGAACTGACATAAAACCTTCAAATACAGAATATTTTAGAAAGAGGGAAAATATGCTTAGTTGGAGGTCCTTTTGACTTCAAGGTATCTTTTCTGGCCTACACTGTGAATATTGAAATATCCAGATACCCTACATGAGACAAACACCCAATGTTTAGGAAGTTTTTCCTTTAGTAAGTACCAATCCTTTTAGACCAAGTTTTTGGGCGGCAATGTTTAGGAATATAATGAGTTATCATATAACATGCTGTATTCTACTCAGTAAATTCACCATTAACAAGTTTCTAGAGAAATTAACCTAAACTCATTCTCTTGCCTTTTCATTTAAAAATTCATGCTTACAATATTAGAATTTGATTCTGCTCTTATTCGCCTCTTGAAAATGCTAGCTAAGCTTTTGTGGCAATGGTATTGAATACGTAATTCTTTTGCGAAGCGTAGATAATTGTATTGTTTTATTGTTTTTTGTTTTTTCTTTGTCTACTGTCATGTTCCTTCCTTCTTCCCCACTTTTGTGTATACTTCTTCTCAGCCTGCCCTCTGATTGCTGATCCCCAACTCTCTGGCTTTTTCTTTTTTAATCTACAAAATTAATCCACGCAAAGAGTTTTGCTTCGACTACCTTTGCACAGAGATACACACAGCCATATATTCATTATCTCTTGTGAACTCACTTCCCTTATTTCGAGTGACTTATTCTATATTGTGCTGTCCCAGGGAAACAAATGATATTCAGCAGAAATTTATTGATACAATGGCTAATAAACTAGCAGTGATGGCAGCCCCAGTTGCTCAGTGTTTGAAAATCATCCCTGTCCAAGAGTAACTCAAATGCAAAAATAAACCTGTCACCTTCTCCTGCAAGTAATGTTGTTTTCCCCACTTTAAGAACGGCACCATAAACTCTCCAGTGACATAAGCCAGACTGGCTGTTCAAATTCCACTTGGTTCTATCTTCTTACTATAATTATTCAGTAGCTTTCCTAGTCGTCTCCTAAATCCATTGCCACCATCAAGAACTCATGTTTTATTATTCCTGTAATCTAACCTGACCAATTCTTACTCTATAGTTTAAACACTTTGAGTTCTACACTTCAGTTGTTACCAGAGTGAGAACAGTTTAAGACCATTTCCTCTGACTTAAATGGCTTCTTCAGCACAGCATGTAAATCTCCACTAGTTTACATTTTATAGAGGATCATTAATGCTGGTTCCTCTTCACTAATTCAAGGTGAAGTCCTCCTCTTGCTCTCTTTGTATCGAACTCTATGTCTCCACAATAATGATCTCTAACACCTCTTTTTCTCCCAGCCTTTCCATTACTCATATCTGCGTGAAATTCCCTTTATCTGGAAGAACAATCAGCATAGTATTAACGAAGCACACACTTGGCAGGCTTTTTTCCTATTTTCTTATCTTGCTTACATATATTGTTGATATTTGTAACAGCTAACTGTATTATCAGTGTTTGTGTATCTGCCCAATATAACATTAGCCCCTTGAATCTTGAGAACTTGTATTTCACAACTGCAATCTACATGGAGATTATCTGTCTGTCTATCTATCTATCATCTCTACTTAGTCCTACAGAATTGAACCTAAGGTTTCTACCCTGAAGTACATCCTCAGCCTCCTCTTCTTTAAAAAAAATAGGATCTAACTTTCCCTGACTGGTCTTTAAATTTGATCCTCCTGCCTCTGCTTCTTACAGTGCTAGGATGACAGATGTATAATCTTAAGCCGCACCTGCTGTAAAATCTGTTTTTTTTTTATTTTAGGAAAATGTAGGCATAGTTTTGAAATAAAAGATGAATTTAAATGTAAATGATTAAAGGTTAATTGATGTGCATTTTAGGATCTTTGAATCCATTCTTCAGTGGCCACTTTCATTTAGAAACCATCCATGGAATTATAATTGTGATAAGACTGTCTTGCCCTGGTGTAAGCAAAACATGTTCTGCAGTTTTGGAGCATACTCCGGTTTATCCAGAAAGAGTCAATAAAGTGCATCAATTTTACAGTGAAAATCTGCTTAATGATGAGTAAATACACTTCTACTGGTGTAAATCTGAATTTAAAATATCCCCTGTGCACGCTGACTGCTGTAGAATGTCCCAACTGCATTAAATGCTACATGTCCCACCAACTTTGAAGCATATCTTAATTTTTAGCTACCTTTGTTTTAAAATATATATGTTTTGGGTAACTGCAGCCAAAATATAGTCAGCAGACTTATAATAACTGATATTACTTATGGAACTTTAAAGAAGAACATTTATATTTCCTATAATATGAAGAACATATGTTAAAATATGTAAAGTATGATGGTAATTGTAGTATGAAAAAATATTCACAAATGTAATTACCTATGGATATACCCAGCAAACGACTTTAAATTTCTAAGGTAATTCCCAGCAATAACACAAAGTAGAGGCCAGATAATCAATAGCATTTAAGTCAAGATCCAGGTCATTATCCTAACATGAAACTTAATAATGAAGACAGCAAGCTAATTATCTCTAGGGAAACTTAGGAAGTTGGCTGGAACATGCGCAAAGTACAATAATGTCCCCAAATCTCAGTAAATTCATATGAAACAGAGATGAGCAATAACTTGCAAGTTCTATTTTCCAAATTATATTTTCAGTGAATTGTTAAGCAACCCACTCCCATATCCTATGAAAATCACTAGCTTTAAAGGTGCCCATATGCTTCATATTATCAAGAAAAGTACACAAATTATAGGCATAGAATGGGAAATGGGTTCAGTACTGCAGCAACTCTATTTATTAAGAACAATACACTTTTAGTACAGTTAGTATGGTAGGTTATATATATATATATATATATATATATATATATAATGTTAATAGAGTTATTCAAAATTTCCTTTTGAAACCATGTAGATGTCCTAAGCAGGAAACTATTATTTTCCTTTTGATTCTTGCATTACAATGACATAACATTTTGAAAACATCAATAGAAATTCCTGATTTTCCCTACGGAGTGCTGATGAACCACCAACAAAAACAGCCTGTCTGGGGCGGGGGTTTTCCAGATACATGACTGATGCATTCTCCGGTCTTCACAGTCCTCCCTACAAGAACCATGCCAGCTGCATGTGGATCTAATTCTTGCATGCAAACATTTAAGAAGGAAATTTGTGCCTTTGGTATGTGTTGTATAAACCTCTGTCTGACTAATTATGCTATTGCCAAATAAGAAAGGTAAATAGATTATATCATCATGTAACCAACAAAGCCAGATATAGCTTAACCTGACTTAAACTAGAAACCTTTATTTCTTAAGTACTTGAGTACAATATTAAATTCTGACACAACAACAAACTGTAGCAAACACTTAATAAAATGAGTAAATTTTTAGAATAATGTTTTTCTCAATAATGAAATAGTGATAGCTTGTAATATTCTACTCCAGTTATTTTTTACATTGTTGAAAATTTTTTGATTGTGAATCTTCATTGTTGAGTGAAAAATGCTGAAAAGAATCAGGTTTAAATGTGGTTGCAATGTAACTTTATAAATATGCAAATTAGAATTTTATACACTACACCTAGAAAATAAATATTACAAAGAGTATTTGATTGTAGAAATACAACTTGTTCTAAGAAGTAGAACATAAAAATTTTAAGAAACATAAATGTAACTTAATTATAAGGTTAAAAGTATGGTTTCATGTCCTCCTTTTTTAAAGTTTAGAAAAATAAATACTTTAAAAATAATCTAATATGTAGATATAAGTATTACAATCATATTTTTAACTGTTCATTGAATCCAGGAAATGGCAAGGTCTTCCCTATGGACCAAATCTTGCCTATTGGCTGTTGGTAAGTAAAGCTTAATTGGAACACAACAGTGTTTCTGTATATGTCATTAAGGGGTGCTTTCATGGTAGTGTTGAATAATTGCCACAAAGATGCTAAAGCCCCAAAGCCAAAAATATCTCCAATCTTTTAGAAAAAATTAGATTTATGATATAATCACTTTCTTTGTTTACCAAACAAATGACCTTTATTGTAGCATTTTATATGTACATTAAAACATCCACCTATTGTTATCACCCTGTACCACAAATATGAGACATTCTATCTTTCATGTATATATTTATCTTATTTTAGAGAGAGAAAGATAAACATAACAATAAAACTGAGTTTCAAAACAGATAAATAGGACAGTTACAATAGTTGACACACTGTGAGTTGTCTTCCTACTAGCTATTCAGAGTAGAAGATAAAGGCATGATATCTTGTGTATACAATATTAGCACAAATGTAGAAAGGAGAAAAGAAGAAAGTAAAATAGAAAAAAAATATGTGTGCACAAGATAGTCAAGATATACAGCTAGTTTCTCTTAGTTCATTACAAGAGTATTGTGGTAATATCTTTCATATGTTTGCATAAACTACTTATTGAATTGTAAAATTCACAATTAAGGGGGTAAATGTGTAAGTTCTATGATAGACTGTATTTTGAATGTGTTGAAGTAAGCAAAAATTACTCTCCACCTCAGCGCGCGCACACACACACACACACACAACCCTCTGTCTTCATTCAACATTATGATTTCGATATTCATTCTTGTTATTGGCATTCATAGCAGTTTCTTAATAGTATTTTCATTTTCAAGCAGATCACTGGATATATCCAAGTTATCTGTTGTAATGGTGCTGCATGTTTGAATGGTTTTCATTTGGAGGTTGTTGTGACTAATGCTGTCATAATCATGTGTGCTCATATAGGTTGGTACACAAGAATACACAGTTCTGTTGAAAATAACAAAAAAAATTAGAGTTCTTTCATTAGTGGAAATATGTTCCTTTGTTTAAGTATATTACATATGCTTTGTCTTTCCATTTAGTATCTTACATTTTTACTTCTTTTTGGACTGGGAATTGAATTCATGACCTCAGGCTTGCCAGGCAAGAGCTTATGCTGCTGAGCTGTGTCCCCAGCCCCATTTTTACTTTCTTAATGACCATTTCTACTTTTTTGCTGAACTATAATTAGTTGTAATTTATATTACAGCTTAATTGTCATTTATATTAATTGATCAACATTTTACTTGTTAGGGTATGGACATGATTTCAGTCAGGGCTCTATATAATCACTCTGATTACCGCTGTCACAATGGCCCCCAAAAAAGCTAGAAAAGAAGGGAAGAAAAGAAGGGAAGGTAATGAGAGCAGTCACAATTGAAAGGGAGATGGAAACATTATGGTGGCATTTGTGTGACTAACCTTGCTAATATATAAACCATGTCAAAATCTACCATCTCAACAATCTTTTGTATTTGTATAAAGAAGCTAGTGTTACTAAAGCTGTTACTCAAATTAGTAAGTGACAATCAACAGGGGTAGATGAGGTAGAAAGGCTGTTGTTAGTGTGGACAAATGAAGAGCAGATGGCAGGTTATAGTCTCTCCAAGTGTATAATTTGTGAAAAATCTAGGGTTATAAAAGCAGCCCTTGTAAACAGTAATCCACTAATGAATGATAAGGATGGAAGAGATTTTGCCAGTAAGGGGTAGTTTTGAAATTTTAAGTGAGAACTGGGTTTCATAGAGTAACTTTCCAGGACTGACAAAAAGGCTGCTGAAAATCCCTTGTACCAGAAATAGCTTTTTCTGTCATCAAGTTTTCAACTGTGATGAAACTGGCCCTTTCTGAAGAAAATGGCCAGGAGAACACATATTCCCCAGAAGAGAAGAGAATGCCAGGCCACAATGCAGGTTTTGACCTCAGGATGAAATCTCTCTTGGTTTATGACTCTGAGACCTCAAGAGTACTCAGAAAGCATATAGTCATTCAGAATAGGCTAGGGCTCACGTGGAAATCTAACACAAAAGCCTAGGAAACAGAGTCCGCAGGTGTTGCAGGTAGATGGAGGTGATGCTGAGGAACTGGTGGAGGAACATTCAAAGGAACTATCTACAGAGGATAATTCTGACTGAGCAACAGGGAATGGAAGCTGAGGAGCTTTCTGTAGAGGAGGGTAGTATCAATAATCAATACAGAAAAGTTCTTCTCCTGAAATAAAAGAAATCCTGATAAAAAGGACAGAGCTACAGACATTTGTAGAGAAGACCCACCCAGATGGAGAAAATGTCAATTGTTACATTGACTTGCTAAATGACAGTGTCATGTTATACTACAGAACAGTGTTAAAGGAAAGACAGAAACAGACACCCTTAGACCACTTTTTAGTTCTGAAATGGTTGAGACCCAGTGATCTAGAAGCAAGTCCTTGTGGGCAAGACTCTCCCAAGGAGAGAAAGGATCCTGGAGAGCCTGATCCCTGATGTTCTTGTGGAAGAGGACTCTCTTTCCAAACAATAACCACCTTCCTCTTCACCCTGTCTTCCTGCAAGCCAAAGGTGTCAACTTGAATGGTGAGTACAGCATTAAATTATTGTTTCTGATAAACTTGGAACATTATATAACTTTTTGGTGAATACACTAGGAAAATTATTGCTGTTTCTGGAAAATTCTGCATATCATACAACCTTTTTTCCTTATGAAAAGATTAGTTAAGGGGTGCTTGGGAGGTCTAGAATGCATTATGGGTATTTCCATTATTTCTTATGGAACACATAGTCTTGACTTACAGCAAATGAAGTTTTGAGCAGCCCTTACGAGTGAATTGAGTTCATAAGCCAAGTGTCTGCTGTATTTTCAGGTCTGTGTTATACTGATGTTATGTTTAGCTTTTATATATGGTAAAACTCACTTATATAGCCCATTGGCTCTGGAATTTTCTTTGAGATTTCTCTTGTATGTTTATCTTCATAATTTCTTTCTTCTAACTCTTACTGTGTTTACTTTATTCTTCTGTTTGTGAGGTGTTTATATTAATCTTTCCAAAAGGTTTAACATTTTCTTCTACACATAAACTTAGATGTATTCACATGTTCCCTTTCATTATCACCTGTAAAAGTCCTTCCAGTTTTTGCTTTTGGTTCAAGAATCATTCAGAATTGCAAAGCTTAAATATATATAAGGATTCTCTTTTTTATATTATCATTTTAGTTCAGAGAACTAAATAATTTACTCAGAGAATATACCATTTACTTTTAATTCTTTGAAATGGATTGGCTAGCAAATGGTGAAATGTATTAATATTTTTATGTCCTCAGGGTATTTTTGAGTCCCATGTTCTATATATGTGGGTATGGTCCAACTTTAATCATATACATATGTAAACACACAAATTCATGTAGACGCTTTTATAAGGAGTTTGGATTACATATGATGAAATATCTGAACATATTTATAATTTGCATGCATTCTTTTTCCCTTAAAAATGTTTACAGTGATTCTTTGCATCACTTTTCCATTTTTATCATGATATAAATTTAATATAGCCAAGATCAAGCACAACCACAGGAGCAATATTGAAGTTTAGTCAAAGAAACATTTTGAAAAAAATTTAAAATGATTAATGTTATTTCCTGTGTTAAATTTAGAGGAATATTTTTTAGAACCCACTTGATATTCCTGGATACTTTATTTAGAAGCAAACTGTGAGCTTTCTGGGTTAATTACTTCTTATAATTAAACTGTTAAAAATATCTTAAGCAGGATATAGCTTCAAGGAAGCTATTTGTTAAGTGATAAAAATAAAAAAAACTGGACTATTTCTGCTCCAATCATTTTCTGAATTTTAATGTTTGCAAAAACAGTTTGTACTCTTTTGTGATATTAAAATAGCAATAATTATTCACCAATGCTTTGATGATGAAGTAATGTCCCATATTTTATGAAGCAAACAAAATACTTTAAAATACCAAACACAGTTTGGTCTTTGGTTATAACAAATACAAAGGTAATTTAAAATATAATGTATATGAACTTTATTGTTTTTTCCTGACAATGGAAAGAGAAGATATTAATTATCAAAAATAATTTTATAGTGTGCCCACCATTTAGTGAATTAATCTCTGTGAACCTTTTGTCATTTATTTTCCAGAGTAATATGAATAAAATATATGTCAATAGCAAGACGTTGACATCAATATATTTTTATCTGTATAATTTTCTCTTTTATGGCTATATTCTGACTTACTTCGATAAACCCTATTGTTAGGCATTTGTTTCGGGGTTTTATAATTATAAACAATTAAGTAATAGTTAATTCTTGAGAAGTCATTTCGCCCATTTATTTCTTTAGAAAATATTCTTAGAAGTGAATTATTGAACCAAATTATAATTTAAGGATTTTCCACCTAATGTCTAAATTACACTTCAGAAATCCAATTCAGATCAGCACTACTAGAGATGCTCAAGACTTCTGTATTTATATTTAGATTACTATTTTCTTAGTATACTTTACATAAAAGTCCTTTATCATCTAAGAAATATTGTCTATGTTTTTAAGTATTTTATCTTTATAGACAGATTTGAAGGCCATCATCCCAATCAGCTATTTTTTTTTTTTTTTTTGAGACACGGTCTCCCTATGTAGCTTATCCTGGATTTGAACTTCCTATGTAGCCCAGGCTGCCCTTGAACTTGATATAATCCTCCTGAGTGCTGAAATTCCTGGTATGCAGCACCACATCCCACTCATATATTGTGTATATTAACGCACAGTTCTTCCACTCTTAATGTGATACTTGAATCCAATTCTATTTCTTGGATTATTTTAAGGACATAGTTTATTTTAATATTTGGCATGCTAACACTCTCTCTTATAACTCTTCTGCAAAGATTTCCTTGGCATTTTATATGCTTTTAATTTAGAATCTACTCTTCTATCCCCAAATATCTATAACATTTTTATCAAGATTGTTCCATGTTTAGAAAAACTTTACTTTATATTCTAAAATTTAAAGAGAAATACATACAAATATACAGAGACCTAAATGCACACATATATTTGCATATACGTGCCTGAATACATGCATCTAAAATATATCAAAATATATTTATATTGTTGATATTACAAAATAAAATATTTTACTCCAGTAGGAATGCAAATGTCTACCTCTTGAATTGTTTGTATTATTGAATGTTTATGATACACCAAAATTACATTCATTTCACCTGTTTTCTTAATTTACTAATCTGTGCTTATTTTACATTCACCTGTGGTCTTTATTGTTTGAATCTATCTATTTAACAAATAAAAATGATTACATTCCATATATACTAATTTAATGTATGCTTATACTACGTTGTGTGGTAAGTCTACAATGAATTAAAAAGTTGGAAATCTTTAGACTTCAATAAGATAAATTGCACTGATCTTTACATGATAATGATTACTTAAAAATGAAAGATTAATGGAAAATACAGAGTTGAGATTTTGATTGGAGATGAAAGGCATAAGAGAAATGATTCAAATGGAGTCTTAAAAGCTTTGTGAGGCCAGGCGTGGTGGCGCACACCTGTAATTCCAGCACTCGGGAGGCCAAGGCAGGAGGATCATTGTGAGTTTGATACCAGCCTGGGATACAAAGTGAGGTCAAGGACAGTCTGAACTGCAAAGAGAGACGCTGTCTCAAAAAAAAAAGAAAACCTGTTTCGTGTTCCTGCAGATGAAAGTGAGAGTTGGATTCAAAACTCAGCTCTCTTAAACTCCCATGCTTTGACAGGTGGGGTGGTGTCACCTCTACATGGACTAACAGTTTCACACCAGGGGTGGGGGGATAGATAATATCACTGTATGCTCATGGCTGAGCAGGGCCTTGTGTCCGCCAGACACTATAGTACTATATGTGCAAGCAGTTTACCGAGTATTGTCTAAAACATTTGCTATTTAGTATGACAGACTGCATTTTTATTTAAAATAGCATGCTTTTTAATGACAAGCATTTAATGGAGAAAATTTCATAAGATACTAACATATTAAAAATGGAAAAGCAAAATAGAATAACTTGTATCTATCTCAGAAAGGAACATCGTTATTCTAGTATAATTGAAAACTGTATTTATTTTATAGAATTTTCCCAACATTTACATTGTCAGCTGGGACTGACAATAGCTTCTGTTAGCGTGTCAAGATGTATCACTTTGAGTCAGTGTCAGCTACACAGAATTTCCTGCCTGAATGTAATGACCAGGTGACTTACCTTTGATTACCAACTCCAAGCTAGAGATTCCGCATGGAGTAGAGGAGAGGAAGTCACAAAGTGTCGGACAAAGGGTAATAGATCAACGCAAAAATTATTTATAGAAATATTGCACTGGAGCTTTTCCTTGAAATTTATTTTATCATTTAACCCAATTTGTATTCATTGTCATAGAGGAGTTCTACCTTACTGTCAGGAATACTATTATCCATGCCTTAATTATATCGGCTTTCACCTTTTGATCAGTGCGAGGATTTTTCTTTTGTACTTCAAATTGAGCATTGGTTATTCTTGTTTTCAAAGCTATTATGATTTCTGAAATAAATTACCCCTTGTAAATGAATACAAGGTCAGCAGATCGTCTTTTCTCACCCGCACATCCCAGGGAACCCAGCTCTGTTGAGGGAAGATGAGAGGTAAGTATGCCTCTATTGTAACCATGTAGACAATCAAGCTTTCCTTGCTGAAATGCAATTGTAATATCTCAGCTACCAAGGTTGTTATTTTATTCAAGAGACACGCTTTTTAACAGCAGTCATATCTTTCCCCTTAGTCTCATTATAGTGGAGGCAGTGTTGCTCTGATTGCATTTGCTGGATTGAATGTAACAGGAATTGACTGAACGTAGGAAAATAGCCTTACAACATAGTTGTTTAGCATTTGCTGATGGTACAGTTTACCTAACACATCATGCAGTGTAAAATTTTTCCATCACGGCTTTGTAATGCCTTCTCTTAAACTCTGCACACAGGGTGCTTAAAAGGTCAAATGAGTAGAACAGACTTTCTTCTGTATAATTAGAAATATATATATAGAACTCTACTGAGGACCGCTGGTATTCAAGCTAACTTTAATTGCTCTTCTCCCAAACTTTCTGTGATTGTTTATGTTATGTTTGTCACTTGTACTCACAGAATACTAATCATTAATTAGAATCTGGAAGCAAAGTGCCACATACTCTAAATTCTATTTACTATATATAGGTATTCAGTGTAGATGCTAGGGAATGTCAAGTGACTTCTGAACCACATAAAGATGTGAGTGGCATACGGACATATGACCCATGTGGTTACAATATCATTACACAGCAGGAGCTATGTGCTCATATTTGTTAGCCAAATTTGAAGGAGATAGAAGCAATAAGCCGATCTTGTAAATAAGTGACCAAAACAGCAGCAAATAGTACAATTTTATCATGTGAGAAATCAATTCCCTCCTCTGTTTTCTTAAATTTTATTTTAAGAATACAGGAAGAAAACATATGAATGAACAGACATCCATTTACAAAATAGCCTAAGAACAATACAAACAATACAGAGTTACAGACAAAGTGGTAAGAAATTAACAATGGTTGTTGTATTACTATTGATATCTTCAAAGTGGTTTCTGAGGAAAACAAATAGAGACATGCAGTAATGATCAAACCAGTAATCACTAACTGTTCCTTTTGGTAAAGCATAGAAGGCATATATACAGGACAGCTAACAGTCGTCTGTTTTTTCTTGAGCATTACAGAAGTCATCGTTCAGAAATCACTCTGCCTTCGATTTTACGCTTAACAAAACTGATTTTAATTGACAGTAATAAAACTACATAGCATCTCAATATATTTCTATACATTTATCTACCTATCATCTATATATCTCTATATATTAATAATTACTAATCATATTTATTTTGAATATGAATAATTGATACCACCAGTCATAACAATATACAAAAAGTAGTACAAAACCAAAATAATGCATCTACTTTTCTCAAGGGGATTCAGGCCCATAAACTGACTACTCACATGAATAGAAAAACAGGATATAAGTGCTGACTTAGATATTTAATACTGATATATGCTATTTTTATATGATTACACCAGTTTAAAAAAATAAATTACCCTTTATCCAGTCATATTTTATATTCACATATTTTAGAAGTTATTTATTACATTCATCTTCAAATTGATTCTCAAGCTACACAGATTTAGTGGATATATTTTTAAGACTCACTTGAGTTTTGTAATATTTGTTCAAGTAGATTCCACAGGCAACAGAGAATCGCGGCCATTTTCTACTCCCACATTAGGACTTTGAAAGAAGTAAAACTTAAAACACTTCAAAAATTTGAGTATAAGACCATTACCTAAATAATTAAGTGTAAATCTGTGCCTTTTAGATGGGAATTCAAGCCCCCATCTTTCCATTTAAGGCTCAGATTATGTCACTGACTTTATCTATGTCAGCTCTGCAAGGGGAATATTATGCTACACTGAGGCTGGTCTCTTCCTTTGAAGACTTCACTTGGTTATGAATTCTCCAGGTCCTTTGGTGGATCCTGTTTTCCGATCTTCCAGGTTTTCTCTTTTACCCACTTGAGTGCATCTCATAATTATGATTTTTAAATAAACACCACTTTAAATGTTTCTAATATATGCTGTTACATAATCCTTTCTTTAGCACCTAATACCATGAAACTATGTCATTTATTTTTAAATTCAATGATATATTACTTTCTCTTTTCTTGTATTATTGCTTGACATTTCTGTTTTGTCTCTCCAGTAAACAATTAACATCAAAAATTAGCAAAGTTATGATTTGTTTGTCCTTGATTTCATCATAAAACTTGAGCATTGGCCTACTGGACTTGGAAAAACAAATTCCCAGTTTTAGCTCATGCCAATAACTGTATCCTAATAATGTGCCAACTATTCTCTCCCATCATGTGAGATTCCCAGGTGATAGCTGTTCATGGACAGAAAGCCTACAAGTTGCCAGGTGTTTAGATGCCCCTCTTCTGTGGCCACATGTTGGCTCTGGTCTCCATGCTAGAGTTCCATCATCCCTCTGCCCATGGGGCATCCTGTGGGCACACTACCAATTTGTTCTCTTTGGCTGTAGTCAGATTTTCTAGCAGTTAGAAGCAGCTGAACAAAGAACAGCTAACGCTTTGAATCTAGCACTGAAAAGACTGTGTAATTGAGTTGTTTTCTGGATAATCCCAAAGCAAGCATTATTCTGCATGGTCTTTTCTTTGAGGATGCAGTCACAAAAACTGTGTAAACAGATGATGCCTTGTATTTAGATGTCTCCCCAAAGCCTCATGCAGTCATAGATGGGACTTTTGCAGCGGTGGCTGGATCTAGAGTGTGTGATGCTGGAATTGATTCATAGTGCAATGCTAGGAGCAAGGGCACTAGGATTGAGGTTGTGAGTGCTACCCACCCTGAGTAGCCTAGATAAGATAAAAGGGGCAGAAAGATGCTGTTAAGACCCCTTGCTTGCTTTGTCCTCTTCTGCCTGCCATGAACTATTCTCATCTGCGATGCCCCTTTGCCATGCCACCTTGCTGTGGAGCCAGCCAGTTATGAATGAAACCTCTACAAGCTGTGAACTAACTAAACCCTTCCTCCTTTACCTTTGGGTGTTAGGTGTTTTGTCTCTGCAATGAGCAAAGGCACTAAGACACATGTGCATTTTTTTCTTCATTTGTGTTCATATGAAAAGTTTTCCCATATCATTTTATGTAGCTTAGCTGTACCCAGTGAAAACTTCAAGGCTTCCCACTGAGCGAATGTATTTTCTGCATGTGTCCTTGAAATTAAATATCAGTGATACGGTTAATGCTCTGCATTAACAACAGCGGTTCTAATTTAATTATATTTTAGCAGCCATAAAACAATTGGCAGTAGATTATTAAATACTGAGTTCACTGATTGCACTACTCAAGAAAATAGATTTAATTATTACATGTATAGTTATGAACAATCAAGCCACATTTCATAAAATTTCTTTAAGAATAAATATCTATTTTATAAAAAGAGCAGCAAGAAAACCCTAAACGCTAACCCTAAAACCCTAAACCTTAAATATCTATTTTATAAAAAAAAGCAAGAAAACCCTAACTTAACTAAGTTAAGTTAGTACACATTTACATTTTATATTCCTTGGCCAGATCATATAAATGAAAATATTTGATGCTATGCTACTCACACTTATGGAATGTTCATAAATACCTTTGAAATTCAGTTTCTTCTAATTATGAAAGGGATACAGAAGTCAGCAGATTGCTTCGGGAACTGAATTCGTTAGTTGCAAAGTGGATTTACAGAGTGGTCCTTGTCTTGTTAACGTGACAACCAGAGCATCTTGAGTCAAGTTGTGACTGGATCCAGAGTGCTCAGATCAGCCAAAATAGATCCAGAAAACTCCCTAGGAGGAGATTTTATTAACTTATTTATTTATATTCCAAAACAAAGAAAAAAACCCCAGAATTCCAAAACAAGATAATAGGAGAGTAATAATAATCAATACATGGCACATTGTTATCTTCAGAGTAGTTATTCGGGGTACAAGACGTAAGTAAGCCTGAGCCAGTGTGCCATCAACATCAAGACAAACCTATCTTTTCAATGAACAGCACAAATCCAGCAGTGTATTTATCACAGCTATCTTGCTTATATACACATATATTATTATTTTTCCCTTTTCCTTTCCATCCTTTCCCTGTTCCCTAATCACAGCTTCTCTTACCTTTTGAACAGTTTCTTCCCAATTCACAATATCTATTGTACATTTTGGGTCCTATTTACTTGTTCAGACTGGTGAGAAACTATGATGTTCACACATGTGTGTGTGATTTACTCCACTTATGAGTAGGGTCTCAGTTTGCATACATTTAGCTATAAAAGTCTCTTTTTTATATAACGGAGTACTAGTCCACCATAAAGAAGGATAAACTTAAGCGAAGATTTGGGAACAACTCTGCTTATTCAGAGACAGAGAGGGTCAAAAAGAGCATTTGAAATGATATGGATCATAAAATCATCCTTAAAGCAACTACTCATTGCTTTTCATTCCGAGATCTAAAAATTAGCTCTTTGTGTTAAAGAAAATCAGTAACACCGAGGGCATGGTGAGCAGTGGGCGGTTCCTGCAGGGAGTTTGTGTGCAGATTCTTCTGCAACTTTGTACCTTACATCTTCTCCTGGGTGGGCACCCATGAAGCTTTCAGATTGTGATGGCTTTTCACAAGAAAAATTTTGGAACTAGGTCCCAGTCAGACTAGTCAGACATTTAGTCCATTTTATTTTGATATTTTCCATTCAATCCAGCTGCAGTTCCACAATTACGCATAAAGACTATTATTAGCAGAAAACATCGATAGAGATTTCGGATATTTCTCGTCTGCTATATGTCCTTTTGTTTCATTTTTGAGGGTTGGTGTAGAAAAATGGGGTATACAGGCACTTGATGCATATACCTTGTTTGTTACCTGAATTTCATTTCAGAAACATCTAACTTATTATTTCTGTTCCCTGGTGTTTTCCCAAACTGCTTTATACACACACAGACACACACACACACACACACACACACACACACACACACACACACACACACATTGCCTCCATGTTTTTGTATATACATGTCTAGTATATAAAAAAGTGTGTGTGCATATAAAGTATACTATAATTTTATATTATATGAGAGAAGAAAGGGGGAAACAGACACATGGATTTGGGAGTCTGATTCTCGACTTTCAGATTTATTACTGATGTGACATTTACTCTTCATTTGTCAAACAGGCATTTATAACTATGTCAAGAAAGCTGGCCCATGCTTGATGCACAACTGGCAGGGAAACAGCGGTGCCCTTCTTCTATAATTCAGATCTCCAGGGAGAGGATGACTGGCATCAGGCCTCAAGTCTCTTAATGGGGCTGGACATTGACTGACTCTCAGGTGTCAAGGAACACATTCCCAGGCATGTGAGACTTGTGGAGAAGTCTAAAGCATGAAGCATTAAGCAGCAGAGTCAGATAAGAAGTACATTAAGCAGAATTAGATAGTGTCTTGGATATCTTTCTCTCATTGCTGAGACAAAATACCTGATGCCTAAAATTAAGGAAGGAAAGGTTTATTTAGCTCATTGTGGAGGTTTCAGTCTATACTCAGCTGGCTTCAAGGCAGAGTGGCACATGGCAGAGGGCAACAGTTCATGGCAGCGGAACACAGCAAAGCAAAAGGGAGGAGCAGCAGCACACTTTTTTCCTTCCCTTGTACTGCATGCAAGCTTCCCCCCTCCCCCAGGGTAGGCATAGCATTCACCTATAATCCCAGCTTTGGACCATAGATCAATAGCAGACGCTGGACACCCACCCCATGACTGCATGAGGCTTTGTGGGATGTCTGACACAAACCATGACAGACAGAAAAGAGCTAGAGGACAGAGGACAGTAAATGTAAATGTTCCTGGGAAGACAGCGAACAGGTGAACAGGTTCATTGAAAGCCCCAGGAGCTGGGGGCCTCAGACCAGGGGTGTGGGAATGCAGCTGGCAAAACAGGGTCAAAGAGATGGCAAGCACACTCATGGTCCATGCCACTCAATCTACATGTCCAGAAAATAAAATGCACACATGCGTGGTGATAAAAGTGTGTATCTTCATGTGCCAACCCTTTGATTGCCCATCAGGAGGCCTGAGCAGTTAGCACAAACTCAGGCCCTTAACAAGTGCCCGTTTTCTTGTTTGTTTTGCATTTATTTGCGCTTTAGCCTGCTAGGCTTACCAGAGCCAAAGGCAGGTGGCTTAAATGATAGATATTATTTTCCCACAGTTTTGAAGGTTCAAAGTCCAAAATCAAATTTTTGTTTGTGCCCAAACCTCTCAGCGTGTCTGCACATCGTGAGACTCCTTCTCATGGCGAGGGTCCTGCTTCCCGCGTCCTCACTTCACCTGCTCTCCATGTGCACATGCAGCTAGTCTCTGCGCTTCTTACAAGACCAGGCATGTTGGACTAGGGCCTCCTCATACAAACTCATCCAGCCCCACTACTTCTGTAAGGCTCCCTCTCTCCTGATACAGTCAAATTTTAAGGGCCTGGAAGATAGAGCCTCAGCATAAGAATTTGGTAGGAGGGAGAGAAAAGCATAATTCGATCCTGAAAATCTGCTTTTAGGCCGTTTTTAAAGTATAGGTGTCTCTCTCTTTCTTACTGACTTTAGGCTAGAAAACCTCTTAGAATTCACTCTTTTCCTAGGATTTTTCTATTTTAATCATTTGCTTTAACCCTCTCCCATGCATGAATTCATATTTGTTTTGTATTTTTACATTAAAATTTCTCAATTGGTGTGTTACTTGCATAAATTAATAGGGTACTTTGTGATTATTTTATTGCATACGGGTAGTATACACTGATCAAATCAGGGTAATTAACATTTCCTTCCTATTGTCATTTCTTGATGTTTAGAATGCCCAAGCTCCTCTGGTGTAGATCTTAATAAAACATATAACAGGTTACTGTGAACTACAATGGTCATTGCACTGGGGTATAGAACAGTATAACTGATTCCTCCTATGGTTTTGTCTCACCAGTGAAGACATACATGGACTGAAAGTGGAAGGATGGAAAATGTGCTCGAAGTGAATGGAGTACAAAATCAAGCAGAAGTGCTATATTTATAGCAGACAAAATAGCAGGCATGATAAAAACTGGGGAAAGGAATAGGCAAAGTAGGCCTTTATACAATAATAAAGAAATCAATTCAAAAGAAGATATAGTCATTATACATGAATGTGCATCTAATCCCAGGACACTCATTTTTATTACACAAACATCACTGGATCTAAAAGAGGGAGAGAGATGCCAATGCAAAAGTGGTAGGAGATTCCAACACACCATTTTCATCAAGAAACAGAAAGGTCATCCAGACCAAAAATCAGTTAAACTCTCCTAAAAGTGCCTATATGGTCCAGCTTTTCCACTGTTCTAACAAAATCCTGGTATTCACAAATTAAATTAAAGCAAAAGCTGATTTTGACGTCAATTTCGATCCATGGTCTGGCACAATAGCTCCAAGACATGGAGGAATCAAATCTGCTTCTGTCATTGCAATTTAGGAGGAGAGTACAGGAGAAGAACAGGGAAGGGAGAGAGCGAGAGACCAGGCAGGGTCCCCGCTTCAGGCCCCATGCCCACCTCCTTCTCCAGTGGGATCCTGCTTCCTCAGAGCCCATTTGCCCACCAGATCGTCAGTGGGCAGGGTCATCTCACTCCGTTGCCTCCGCAGGAGCCTCTTACTGTGGTCACACTGCCCACCCGGATTACTCATCACAGTGGCAAATAGTCATTTACAGAACCTGTCCTTCAACACCTACCTCTGTTTTATTCTCTGTCTGCAGTTGAGTCATCTGGATCCTGAATGTCAACAATTTTGTTGATTTGAATTTAACATGCAACTCTAGGTCATAAAATTGATAAACTCACAATCATATTTCTATATCATATATCCAAAACAATTTTTATTTCCATAAGATAAAATTAGATTAACTGTGAAAAAAGAGGTATGTTCATTAAATCTAAACTACTTTTTTGGTACCAGGAATCAAAATTCAGGACTTCTCACTTGCCAGGCAGGCAAAGTCCCACTGAGCTGTACCCCAAGCCCTATTAAATCCAGATTTTATTACTAAGGATAATAATGATAAAATAATAGAATAATAAAACAATGGACTAGAAACTGTAATAGAGGTGATACTATTATCAGCAACTAGAAAATATTGGGGACAAAGAAACAACCAAATGGCAAACAGAAAAATATGAACTCAATGAACTCATCAAATAATATACTGCTCACCAAAAGTCTGCTGTAACCCAGACATCCAGCTCCAATAAAGTGATTCAGATATTTAGTACCACACACTCTTGTTGAAATGTATCAGTGATGTTAGATCTCATTATAGTCTGACAGACTGTGTTCCTCTAAAATTCTTCTGTTGAATATCTTGCCCTCCAAGTGATGGAATTAAGAGATACAGGGACCTTTGGGGGTAGGAAAGAGGGAAGATAGAGGTCTCCTGATGGGGTTATCGCACAGGAGGCCAAAGGGAAATTGTCCTCCCCTTCTGTTTTGTGAAGACACAGAAAGTCCTTTAGAAAGCAAGCAATAACACTCCCCACACAGCACATCTTTCAGTGCATTGATCTTAGGCTTTCCTGCCTTCAGAACTGGGAGGAGTGAGAGTTTTCTGTTTATGAGCCACCAATTTATGACAATTTAGTTAAAGAAGTCTTGATGGGCTAAGATAGGTATCATTAGTAAGTGCTCTATGTAGTGCCTCTTGTTTTGAAATTATTATTACCCCCATTTACCAGCTGGGAGGTCATCCAGAGGTTTAAGCACTGCAAACAACTTGTCCACAGACCTGGCAAATGACCTCTGAGCTGAGATTTCTTATTCCTTCATTGCACACCCCTCTATCTTACTTTAGCATCCTCTGTCAGGCCAATGAGGGCCATCAGAGGGGGTCCTGGGAATCGGTGATGAGTCTCTGCCAGGGGAAAATGTGCGCCAGAGGCTACCTATGGAAGTTACAGGTTACCCATGGAAATCGGAGGCTAATATATCTGATTCTGAGCATGCATTCCTCTCGTAGCACAAACACGTGCATGTGCACACACACACAGAGCATGCAAGCTTTCAGATGCATCTGGGCTTATCATCCATCACTTGGTGTCAGTGAACTGCCCTGGGAACAGCTGCCCTGGGAAGACTTGTTTAGGCAAACCCAGTATAACATGAAATCCATCATCGCTATGATATCTACGCTTAAGGGTACCAAATTGCTGCAAGTTTACACTCAGAAATCACACTTATGACCAGACTTTCAGTTTCCTTGAGGGTAGACAATAAAATTGAAATAAAAATTGATGGTTTGGACTATAAAATTTTAGCTTTTTGTTTTTATTGGCTGCATACAGCCAGACACACAAACTCTGTTCATTCTTTAAACTGAAATTGATTCTTAGAGAAAAGCTTCATCAATTGTCATGGAAAATAACACCATTTAAAATGATAAAGTGGAGGGGCTGGAACATCCTTGTGTACTAATAAAAAAAAGTGGGGATTCTATTGCCTCATTTAAGGAGTTAAGACATACTCAGTGTTATATACATGTAAAGGGCTATCAGGGGATATCTGCATGCTACATCAAGAATTACATATGTAGTTTCAAATCCTTAATATTAGTGTGTACATGGATAAATGTGCATATCCATATATACACATGGTTTTAATAAAGATAATACATAATACAATGTTACTAAAATTTTTCTTGGTGTATTCTTTTTGTTTTAATCCTTTGATGGAAGAGAAAATGAAGAATAAATAATGAGTTAATTGAAGTGTTTTCTTACGCTTTCATTTTTGAAACATAATGCTTCCTAGGGCCTGACTTGGGCTGGGGATATAGCTCAGTGGAATAAGCGCCTGCCTAGCAAGCGCAGGGTCCTGAGTTCGATCCCTAGTACCGAAAAAAAAAAAAAAAGCCTAGGGCCTGACTTGTGTGACACAAAGATATGTATCACGAAAGCAATAGTGACTCCTCCACAAGAAGAAGAAGCAGAGCATTAAGGCCCAATGATGTGACTTAGGCTTGCTTAGATGAAAAGCAGTCACCTGCTAAGTGACAGAGGATACCTGAGAATAAAGGACCATCCTTTGCTTACATGTTTTCAGTAGACTTGTAAATATGTTTTTATAATGGTGTGACCTGAGTACTTCAGGGTAGTGTTCTTTTGGAGGTATAAAGATTACGAGACCCTTGGTTCACTTGAGCTCAGGATAAACATCAAGGGAGGTGTTCTTCTAAAACTGAATAGTGCAGAGCCTTGTGTAGCAGGTGTTCATCTCATTGGGAGCGGAAGTTGGATGGAGATCTTCATCGTCTTGTGAGAGGAAACAGAACATAGAAGACAGCCAACTTTGGAGGATCAGGAATGGAGAAACTCTAAAATTGTACATGAGTTGATGTGATCCTTATATGCACAGCACAGATAATTTCTTTTTTTACTCCCAGCAAACATCTGGCAGTCTTGAAAAACCCCAGAACCAACTGTAAAAGTGAATGAGTTGTGAGAAATCAGGAAACAACGAGATCTCAGGAAAAGGTGGGTACAAATGCAACATGCCTCTGGTCATACACATTTGGTGGAACCAAGTTCACCAATAGGATATTTTGACAACTGGGAATCTGAACCCTGCTGTTGTTGTTTTTGGCTGTCCTGACTTATTTTAGGAAGAAGAAATCAAAAATGAGATATAAGTAAATGTAGGATATACATAGTCCTCCCTGAGAGCAGATAATAAGATGGAAGTTACAATCATTCTGCATTGTTAAACCTAAAGGCTCTCAGGTGTTTTTATGCACATTGAGAGAAACCTGAACTACAGAAAAAAAATATGTTGTGCAACTGGCGTTAGGAGAGTCTGTTTGAAAATCAGAAAGAGAAAACTCTAAATATTAAAGAGATTTGGGCTAAAAAATGTTAACTAGGACCTCTTTCAACTATGAGGATGAACAGTTTTGGAATTTCCTCTTATTGCCAGCATTTTTCTTGGAGGAGCAGACAGTTGCTTTGGGAGTAAGTTTTAAGTTTTATACAGTGCAGTGCTTGAAAATTATAGCACTCTGCTTTCAGAGAATAGAAATAACTCCTGTCCATGAAGGGTATTGAGGGAAGGCACAGGTAAATCCCTCTGGTGACACTATGATTAAGCCAAATGAGAGTATTTATGGACTCTTGAGATTTCTCAGGACTGCATTAACCAAGACAGCAGAGATCCAGGGCACAGTGGAAGCAAGCTGAACACAAGCGTCTGTAATGACAGTATCTGCTGTTCTGAGCAGTACCTATGGCCTCGCCACAGGTCAAGTCAATGAGGGGCCTGATCAAGAACTTGGAACTTTCAACACTTTGAGCAAAGTAAACCTTTTCTCTTCATAGGCAACTGCCACAGGTATTTCAAGATAGTAACTCAGAGCTGACTGAAAGAGTCCTCCTGATGTATAAAGAGTGGTTTTTCCTGCTTGTCTGTATACTTTCAACCACGCTGACAATGAGCTTCCCATGCACTGTGTGGGAACGTTTTATTTCCTCAATCAATCACAGTCTATAAAATTCAAGTTAAAAACGTTACATTTTTAGCTAATCAGATTTTTCTGGGTAGTAATTTTTATTTGAATCTTGGCTTTAACTATCCACTAAAGAACAATGGGAATTTAGAAAAATGTTGAGGAGTCTTTTAAGGTTTTAGAAATTAAAAATGAATAATTTTTCTCATCACAAATTATGCTGAATATGGATAAACAGGGGACAAATCCAAACTTTATTTCTAAAGGGGTCCCTTAGAGAAATTATTAATACAGTAATTTATGGTCAAAGGTGAAACTTGCATGACAAAGTTTAATGCCTAGCACACCCAAGGCAAAATCCTCCTACCCCAAAACACAGCAGTGCACATAGCAGTAGCAGCAGTGACTCCTCCCAGAGGTAGGCAGTCCAAAGTGCACTTTGTATTTTGACTTCTCAAGAAAGTAATGTTCCCTTTTTTCCCCATTTTCCAGTCATTTTTCTCTTGACCATGCTATTTCCAGCTCCACACAAACACTCTTTCATAGCTATCATCTATATATTTTTTATTTTTAAAGATAAAAAATGAAAACACATTAACAAACAAAAATAAACACAACAACAAACAATAGAAGCAACACGGAGTTTCAAATAAGTTGATAGGAAAGGAACAATAGTACTGTGTTATATATTGTTACCTTCAAATTGGTTACTCAGTTAAACAAATATATGAATGAAAGATTGATCAAAACAACTAACTGCTCCTTTCAATAAAACAACAGAAGTCAGTAGAATGACTCTGCCAGTTATCCTGTGTGTGTGTATATATATATATATATATATATATATATATATAATATGTATTACATATTGTTGTATTACATACACTATATTATATATAGTGTGTTATATATGTAATGTAGTATATCATATAATATTTATTATACATATACATATTTTCCACTTCTTTTTCTCTTTTCCCTCATCCCAGTTGTCCCCTACCTTTGAGCAGTTTTTCTCCCTTTCACAATATCTATTATATCGTTCAGATTTTATCTACTCTTTCAGGTTCCTACACTAGTGAGACAACACAGTATTTACACATGCAGGTCTGATTTATTTACTTTTGAGTATGGACTCTACTTGCATCCATTTAGCTATGAAAGCTCCAAGTTTATCTGTCTTCATAGCTCAATAATATTCCATTATGTAAAAATACCACAACTTTTTTATCCATTCCTCATTTGATGGGCATTTGTGTTGCTTCCATGATTTAGCTATAACAAATTGAGCAGCCACAACCACAAACCACACACTCAGCCAACTTATTTTTCACAAAGGGGCCAAACAAGTTCACTGGAAGAAAGAGCATCTTTAATAAATGGTGCTGGAAAAACTGGGTCACCACACGCCAAAGACTGAATCTAGACCCATGTCTATCACCATGCACCAAATTCAAACCAAAATGGATCAAAGATTTGAATATTAAAACAGAAACACTAAATCTACTGGAAGAGAAAGTAGGTAAAAAATCTTGAAGATATAGGGGTAGGCAGAGAGTTCAACAAAAACCAAACTGCATGGGAAATACTTCAAAGAATCAACAACTGGGGTCTCATCTGATTAAAAAGTTTTTACACATCAAAAGAAATCACCAACAGAGTAAAATGAAAACCCACAAGTTGGGTAAAAATTTTATCACACTGACTCTCAGGCAAATGTCATCTATATAGAACATATAAAGAATTAAAACAAAACAAAACAAAACAAAGCAGGCTGAGAATCAATAAAACTGATTAGAAGATCCAGAAACAACTGTAAGAGTTCTCACCTACTTTATCTTTGACAAAGGGCCAAACACCTTCACTGGAAGAAAGATAGCCTGTTTAATAAATGGTTCTGGGAAAACCGACTTTCTACATACCAAAGATTAAACCTAGACCCATATCTCTCACCATGTACTAAGTTAACATAAAACTAGGTTAAAGATCTAAATATTAAAACAGAAACAATGAATCTACTAGAAGACAGAACAGGCAAAACTCTTAAATGCATAGGTATAAGTAAAGACCTTATGAAGAAAGTCTTAGTTACACAGGAAATATTACAAAGAATCAACAACAGATCACAAAAAATTAAAAAGCTTTTGCACAGCAAAAGCAAAAGAAACCACCAGCAGAGTGAAGAGACAGCCCACAGAGTGGGAAAAACATTTTACCAGTTGTTCCTCAAAGGACTAATATACAGAATATATAAAGAATTTTGAAAAATCCAACCACCCAAATTTAAATGTTCAATATCACTGGTTATTTGAGTAGTGCAGATTGAAACAATGCTGAGATTTCATCTCATTCTAGAAAAAATGGCTATGATCAAGAAATCAATCAATAACAAATGTTGGCAGGGCTATGGAGCAAAAGGAACCCTTCTCCAGTGTTGGTAAGAGTGTAGACTGGTGCAACCACTGTGGTAACCATTTTGGAGATCCCTCAAAAACCTAAAAGTAGAGGTTGCATTTGACTCAGCTATTCCCCTTTTCGGTATCTTCCTGAAAGAGTTAAAAGCACTGCATAACAGTGATACATGCATACACATGTTCACAGCAGCACAATTTATAAAAGCTAAATTTGAGAGACAGCCTATATGCCCATTAACAGACGAATGAGTAAAAAAATGTGACCTTTATATAATGGAGTTCTACTCTGCCATAAAGTAGGATAAATTTGAGCCATTTTTAGGTCAATGTATACACCTCAATGCCATAATGTTAAGTGAAATAAATCAGACGTGCAACTTCAAATGTCACATTATTTCTCACTGGTGAGAGCCCCGAAGAGTAAATAAGGATCATAATGGAGGACAGACACTGAGAAGGAGGAAATGTTTGTTCAAGTGGGTTTGGGAACAATGTTTTATAAATGGGGGCAGGAGAAGAGTTGAAGGGAGGGGAGGGGAAGAAGAACTAAGGTGTGTTATGCCCAGGTGCAAATTCCCTACAGTACATGTGATTGATATGCATGGCAAAAAGAAACTCATAAAAATATCAGGGTCAAAACTAACAATTCAAATTCAAATTAATTAAGATTAAAACTCAAATCAGAGAACACAATGGCCTGGGTCATACACTTAAAAAATGATTAAAATATATCAAATGATGAATGGATAAAGTGAAATTTGTTATTAATTTAATCCTGGAAATGGGTTGAAACCAAAATGGATTGAAACTCAATTGAACATCGAGTACATCAATACTAAATTTAAAATAAGCTGAATAAGGAAACAACTGTAAGAACTGTAGAACACTTAAAAATATATATTGTAATGGAAGTATATAGAAAAAAATTTACATAAACTACAGCATAGCTGATTTTAAAGTATCCATAGCATATTTTATATTAGTACCTATATTTTTAACAAATATAGTTTGATGCTTTCCTGAATGCACACAATAATCATCTTTCTCAGACAATATATCTAACATATATAAGAACGTTTTGGGGGATGTCAGGAATTGAACTCAGGACCTTGTGCTCACCAGGCAGGCACTTATGCCTCTGAGCTATGTCCTTGGCCCCATATATAAGAAATTTTAATGAAAAAATTTAAACAGACTCCTTAGAGTAATTGTTACCCTAAAAATGGAGAATGTAAGCTCTGGTGACCTAGACTAGGGGAACACTGAAAGGTATTGTCAGTATTTATTAATCCAATATTGTATCTTCCTTATTATGTTGGATGAGTACTGGGATTTGGTAGAGATGTATATGGGAAGGCGAATAAATGGAAAAAGGAAAGAAAGTATTTGAGAAGCTTGTGAGAGTGAGGATGATGAATTTGAGGTTCGCAAATACTAGAATTCAGCTGGGTGTGGTGGCTCCTGTAATCCTAGCACCAGAGAGGGTGGGGCAGGTGGATCATCACAGATTTGAGGAAAGCATGCTCTGCATAGCAAGCCCCTGCCTCCACAAACCAAAAACAAGTAAAGAAAATTTAGAAGTTGATGACGGTATGAACCTAATATTTTTCCTTCTAACTCTGAAGAATATCAAGTGTGTCAACTGTTAATCATGCAGTATATTGTCATGAGATACAGTAACATAGCTACTACTTGGTAAATGGATAATATGGTAAAATAACTTTAATTACTAATATTGGTTAAAGTTGAAAGATCATCCATATGTAGGTAACTTCTATTATTGCTTCTTAATGAGACTTCATTTTGTTATTCTTTACAAAAAATAAAACAGTATAAACTGACAAAGATGTCAAAAACTGAGAACATATGCCAGTAGATGGTAAAATTAAAAAAAAATATTTTGGAGACAAAGCA
Source organism: Dinomys branickii (assembly GCA_004027595.1). NCBI lineage: Eukaryota > Metazoa > Chordata > Mammalia > Rodentia > Dinomyidae > Dinomys > Dinomys branickii. Next base: position 26,257 of record PVLD010013399.1, on the reverse strand, counting down.
GATGGAGAATTGCAGCTAATTTAGCAGATTCTTCAACCGAAAGTGCCTGTGGAGGATCCCGGTGGAAGTCAGCCAGTTTATTATATAAAATTCCTAAAAAGGGAGCTGTTACACAGAAGGGAGGGGCAAGATTCAGACCATGAGCACTACTTGAGATTTATGTTGCGGGCAAGTGAATGGCCAGTTCCTCTCCTCCACCCTTGTAGACAAACCTTCCCCTCTTCCTCAAAGGAGATCTGATGATTCTTCTACCATACAGCGCTGGGGCAAGGACTTAGTGCTAAAACCCTGTGAGATGCCTCCTTGCGCACAGCTGCAAGTTCTCTCTAAGCTCCACTGGTACCTCGTCCATCTCAGCCTCAGTTAATTTTAAAAAGGCTAGGGATGCGGTTCTGTGGTCACGCCCTAGGTTCACTCTCCAGCATTAAAAAAGAAAAAAAAAGTCATATGTAAACACACAAAAATCTGACAGCTGCTGTGACAGCACCAGAGCATGAAATAAACGGAGCCTTGCCTTCAAGATTCTGAGGGAAAGCGGTTCGTACACTGCGCATAAAATTTGACACGTAAAGTTAAGTGTGAGGGCAGAGGGTTTATACATACAAGTGTGGCAAGACTATCACTTTCCATGTACGGTTTGATTTAAAAAGCTAATATGTGATAAAATGTCACCATTTTATTACAGGAAAAAAGTGGAATTAAATTTAAAAAAGAAAACCCACAAATCATTTGATCAAATGTAGGACAATATCAAAGTGAAGTTTCATCATTAAAAGTCCTATGGGACATGTGCTGAAGGGTTAAAAACTAAAGATAGGAAAAAAAAAACAAAACTAAAGATAGGAATACTGGGAGCAATACAAACAGTACACAGAGACATTATGTATAAGGGTAGTGAGGTAAGCATACTTTTTATTGCAATTTTTTTTTTTTTTTTTTGTGGTACTGGGGATCGAACTCAGGACTCTGCGCTTGCTAGGCAAGCGCTTATTCCACTGAGCTATATCCCCAGCCTAAGCATACTTTTTAAAAAAGCAAAAAGGAATGCTAACTGTAATATAATACCTGGCTGGGCAAAAAGCGTGTGTGTCCTTTATAGTGGTTAAATTCTTTGCTTATTGCTTTTCAAAACCTTAATTGTTTGAAAGGGTCAGTCTGGACAGGCAGGCTAGCACAGGAAAGGTAAATCTCCATGCATCATAACAGGACTTCAGTGACAATTTTGGAAATGAATATGTAAAAACAGAAATCTGCATTTATCTTTAGAAAAGTATAGGTAAAAATACAGAAGAAACTTCTAAAGATTTAACAGTAGTTATATTCAAAGTAAAGTTGGACTTAGTGAGGAATGCCTTTCCTCCTTAATTTTCAAATGAAATTTCTAATTATTCTTTTGTTCAGAGAAAATCCAAAGCAAAAATCCAGTAAACCCAAAAATAGAATGAAAAAAAATGATAACTTATATGACTAGAAGTAGCACCTCAGTGAGGCAGGTTTCACTGGTGCTCATGAGCAGTGCCTACATAATGCATTGTAGGGTCTTTGTTCTCTGGTGGCACCACTTGACAGTGACTGGGATACACTGGGAGCTATGATCAATTTGCACATTAAATCATATGTAGGTTTATTTGAAATGAAAACATAGCCTTATGTTTCCTCATGCAGAAACCACTAGATACACAGGGTCACCTTTCTCCCTCTGTGTTTTCAGCTCTGCTTTTCAGGGTGATGCTAAAGTAAGCACATTATTAACAATGCATCTGTGGAATCTCTCAGCTGTGGCACTACCAGCCAGTTTTACTAAGACTAAACATTGCCACAGTTTGCTCACTCTATCCTTGATACACGATTCCTCTTGGCAAGAACATCAAACATCCTCTGCAGATGTCACATTGCTTTCTGATGCTTTTTGTCTGAAGTAAGGCCATTTATAAAAAGACAACATCACGTCCATATACATTAAACAGAAATGCCCCAGTTTAGTGAAAAAGCTTATAAATTCCATTATTTGGAGCTGAGAAATGTGGTACTTTTTTACTGACCCATTGTGAAAGTATCTTTATTAATTAATTCAGATTGCTAGTGCTTTTGCAGGTCTCTTCAAATCACAGAATATAAAGCTAGATTGTTTTAATTGTACTGTAGTATCTCTCAAGGAAATGCCCTCAAGTAAGCCTCAGGCAAATGGCAAACTATTGACAATTCCTTTGGAAATGCTTTGCTGGATGATAGTAATATATATATTTTATCTTAAATATTAAAATGAAGCAAGCTAAAGTTTCTAAGCTTCATAGAAATTATCTTAGAGAGTTTTTCCTTTTCAAAATGTTACATGAAAATTGAGCTTAAAGGCTACTTTCAAGAGAACTGTTCATGTGCTAATCCAAAAGAAGTTGATCTCACCTTGGAAAGAATCCTAGAACACTGAATTGGAGGCAGATTTTTTGGCCACTTTTATACATGCATTTCTTCAGTGTAGTGGCAGAAATCAATGGTTTCCTTAAATAAAACACTCTGGGGACAGCGGAAATCCGGTGCTGGCTCACTTCCTAGAATTTGATTTTGCTTGTAGGCTTATTCCTTAGTAAGTACTTTCAAAGTCAAATCTCTTTTTCCACATTTATAATCAAAAGAAATAAGACTAAAACTCAGATAGAAAATTCTGATGCTTGAAGTAATTCTCATCTTAGTGTTATCAAATCGACATTCTTCAGACTGATCTCTACTGCAGCTGCAACCGTGCCAAATTATCAGGAGCAGCGACACACCACTCAACTTGGAGCTTATTAAAATTAAAATTATTACATATTTTAGTGCCTGTGGATAAATCTTGACATGAATTTTTGTAAGCAATTATGCCTCTTTTCTTTCTTCAGGTTTGTTTTATATCATATTAATGCTACTTTATAATGCATTCACATGTCATCCATCCATTTATTCATTCACCAAAGTATTATAAACTCTTAATATTCACCACTGACCATAAGTAAGTGGTAAGGCATTTGAAATCTATCATATTTCCATCACATCACTATGTCAGCTGTATCACTTTTTGAGGTTCTCCTGGCCTTAGTGAAGATTTTTAAGTCCTGCTCAGGAACATAGGTAAAATTTCCAAAATGTATACAGCACAAAATGATGGCTATTAAATAAAAGATAATGGAAGGTTACAAAATGTTGATAACACAGTAATAATAAGTAACATTTATAGAGTAGTTACTAAATTGTTCACCATGTTTAGCTTTCTTCACCCTCAGTATATCCAGTAAAGACTTAGAAAATATCTTGATGCAAGCTATGACGAGAGTAGCTGGGCTCTGTATTCTCCCCTGCAGAACTCCTGGTTTTCAAGAGCACATTGTGTGTAGTTACAATAGTAATGACACAGTGCTGAAGCGAGTAGTCTTGTTATCTCTTGATCCCAGCTTAGTGGATCACAGTGAGAGTTCTGGCCCATTACTAGGAAAAGCTGTGCACTTGTACTTACAAATTTGAAATAACCAATCATAAAAATAATTGCAAATATGTATTAAGCACTCTCTACAAAAAATTACATGCAATTAATTAAATGATGAGCATGATAACCCCTGTAGTGGGTCCCCTGGTTATCTGTATTTAACCAATGAGACAGTTAAGTTTGGGTTGTTCAGTAAAAAGCACAGTGCCACACAATCAGTGACAGTGTTGTAATTGGCTACTTGTTTCCAGAACTGTGTTTTAATTGGCACATTATATTTATTTTCTCATGCCAAGAAAAGTGAAAATATCTATGCCTTTTCAAAATAAGCTATTAAGAAATAATTTGTTGCTGTTGAATTAAACAGCATTGAATAATGACAAGTTTTCACATAATTAAAACCCACTGGTGTTTAGTAAGAATTAACTGTTCAAGTTTCAGTTGCATCTTAATTATAATTTGGGGAAGAAGATGACAAAAACAATTCTGACTCTTCAACCATGAAAAACTCTGCATATTCTCCCCATCACTAGTTAGCTATTGCCACTGCTGAAATTTGCCATGTTTTGGAAAATGCTTTTGTGTGCTCATTTGGATCTCAGAGTGCTGACTTAGGAATGGACCCAGAGGAAAGAGGATCCGGCCTAGGTACGACAGCCCATTACTCACCCCTCTCGTTTCCTTCTAACCAGGTCTTAGGCAGGAAGCCTCCTCCTTTCACCACTTCACACTGCAGCTATCTACCCATGACTGTGCTTGTAAACAACACCCATAAATTTGTGGACTATTTATCCAGGTCCTCACAACAGCTTGCACACTGAGTTTTTGTTAAGTCATGTGCTTTAAGAAGGTTCAAGGTAAGTTTTTTAGAAATAACAACATTGTTATTTTCCAGTATCCACCTCAATGCTACTTCCCTGTTCCCATGCAGGAAGAACTAATGCACAAAGATGAGATGTCTGTGAGTGGAGAGAAAGTTTCATTTACGAAAAGATGGGAAGTTCTACCAGATTCATGCTCCTCCATCCTGTTCTCCCACTTCTGGTGCCAAATTAGATTGGTTTTGTGGTTTGTGGTTTGGTCGTGATGTCCCCAAGGAGGTGGACTACACTGACTGAGGTGTTGGATGCCGCATGGACTAGGACCAACAGCTACCAGCACTGCTGTTTCAGAAATGGCTGAGAGGAGCTGTGTGTGTGTGTGTGTAAGCATGTGTGCCAGTATTCTCACCAAATGAGAGAAGTGGAAAGCAACCTGAACAACCTAGTCTGCGGTCACAATTGAAAGCTTTTTACCGCTTCTATCCCAATTCTTCAAATCCTGATAGTTCTGCGCAGGTCCTTCTGGCTCTGCCTTGTTTATTACATCATAAATGCTTATGGCCTGGAGGATGGGCAGTGTGTATTACTCATTAGTACAACTGTTTCAAAGACAAATAGATATACATTGGTGGTAGTTGTGCCCTGCCTTATCATGGATTTTTAAAAATTAAACCATTCTTGGAGTCATAGAATGTTGACAAATGAAAACTCAACTTTGATTCATAAAGTATGTAAAAACAGTCCACTTCTAAACCTTAAATATAATCAATGAAGTATTTACTGTCCCACAAATCAAAATTACATAGTTTCTTTCCTTTTTCTTTATGAAAACTAGAATAACAATAAAACAGTTGCCTAGTCTTTGATATAGTTTAGAAATTACTGAGTTCTCAAATAGTTCAAGAATTGTGTGTGTGTCTGTGTGTGTGTAGTGATTCTTACAGGGGTTGTGCAGCTTTCTGTCCTGCATAATGATAATATTTTGCAATGTACGGAGGTGTTTTGGTCCTTACAAGTGAGTGGAGCAGTAGTTGCTGGGATGACTACATCATGTGGTACTCAGGACAACACCTCTAAAATGTTAGTAGTGCTAAGATAGTTGGCTTGTTGTGAAAGAGATTAACTAGGGTGTCCATTGAAAGAGGTACTGCATATTACCACAAGTATTTTACCATCATTGTTTTGTGGTTACCCAAATAGCCTTATCTCATTAGGCAAGTACACATATTGCATTTGTGCTGTGGTGGCAGGAGTTTGGACAGGCTGAGGGCTCATCTCTCTCAAGGCGTGAATAAACATCTATGACCTTGTAGCAAGAAATAAAGGGAGTGCTGGATTGATCACACTGCTGGGCTCCTCCAGCTGAAGATTTTTGAGCATTATGGACATAGCGCACCTGATCAGTGTGCTGGATGGGGAACCTCAGAGAAGAAATACTGGGCTTTGTGCTATGAATCGAGAGGAAAATATTTTCTCAAAGTTATTTTATTTTTTCTTTGCTTTTTAATTTTTAAAAGAGTTTTACAAGTAATCTGCACGTGATGATTATCATCATGTTAATGCACTGGAAAAATTAATAAATGTTTCATTACAATTATAGGGCAAAAGGTTAATTACTATGAACATAATTACTTTCACCCTGTAATAACACCTGTTTAATATTTGTAACATAACTAATATAGCTACATTGTACTATAGATTTTTTCTTGAGAAAAATAGCATAATAATTTATTTTACATCAATTAAAATGCATATAATTTTATAATTATTTTTAAATGTAATGTATGACAACTAGAACTATAAAAATACAAAATGCTTTTCTGCTTGTAAAGATAATTCATTATGACAATGTCATATGACTATTATGTAAAAGTTTTATTCAATAATAGATGCATTCAGTCAATCAACCACTGAGTAAACATTTAGTTAGGTTTTTGTGTTGCACAGCAATTAGTTCCTGAGAATATAAAAATAAGCAAAATTTTACAGTGTCCAGCTTATGTGGAACGTGATTGTTGCTATGCTCCAAAAATAAGTAAATAAATACATACATACATTAATTAAGAAGAATAAAATGTCCAGCTTTTAATTTAGTACTTGATTTTGTCATTATTGATATAGTCACTGACTGAAAAATGAAGTCAGTCCAACTATATAACTACTTGATTTCAAGCAAGGTGTCACAGGTGTACTAATTTGAAACCTGACAAATGTTAAACAATTTTATTCTCTAGCTATAATTTCAATGTCCATTTCATATTCAGACAGCTAAACACTTAACTGGAGGTGTATTATATACATTTGAACATATAAAGTAATTCTAATTACTCTCAACTCCTGATGTAAATGTAGGAGATGGTGCTTCTCAACATCGCAAAGCTGTCATGCCTGATCTCAGCACAGGAACTGGCATCTTTGGCAGAGAGGCTAAGAAGGCGACTTCTGTAGAGCTGACACTGAGCTCAGCAGTGACAAACTTCGTACAGTTATGAGTGGCTCACGTTGCTGGCTCCTTTCAAACATACTTAAGTGTATGAACATAATCACTCACGATTATTTTAAATACTGTAATTTTGTGGAAGAAAATGCTCATTTAGTACTTGGATTTCCATTTTGTATTCCTTTCAAATGGTGAACTAAAAATTTTCAACCACTGAATAAAATGAAGTTTCCATTTTAGTGAAAGGGTTCTTCAATAATTCACGCATGCTTCCACCAGAAACTATTAAATTATTAAGTTAGGTTCACAGTTAATAATTTTATCTATTTAAAATAACCACCATGGTGACAGATAACTCAGATAATTCAATCAAGTTTCCATATTTTGGGCAGTTTACAACCTAAATCAAACATATGCAGAAGCAAGAACATCCAGTAAACTTTAGAGGCGCCTGTTCACATATTGTAAATTGGAAGTGTGCTGTGATACTTCGGGAAAAAGAGGGCTCATTTAAAGTGTGGTTATTACTATTGCTATTTTTTTAAAGTCCTATGATCTATCGGTTTATTCCTTTTTGGTGAAGTGATTTAAGTGTATGAATGAATGCAAATGTGCAAAAATATCATATGACTCTAGAGAAAAAGCTGTTTGTGCCTGAATCTCTTTAGTTGGAAAGTCCAAAAATCTCAGCAGCATGGAAATGTTATTTCTCCGGAAGGTCGAAACTACTCCTGTTTTGTTTTCCCATAAAGCCTGCTAATTCCTAGAGCTACAGACATGGCTTAGACTTGAAAACTCATTTCCTTCTTTATCTTGGTAAGTTTTCCTGTTCTTCAACCCTCAGAACCTGCCTTTCATTAGTTAATCTTTAAGTTACTAACCGACCGTTTCACAACTTCAACTGCATGCTAGGCCCTAGGAAACAAGACGGACATGTCCCTCGAGCCCTGAACTTCAGCCTATAGCTCAGAATACAGAACATCAATAAACGAACAAATAGAAGGTGAAAGCAGGTGTTGTAGACATAATACTTGACATAAAAAGCTTAGAATGGTTTAGGAGAGTCTGCTTAATGACACAGCTTTTAATTTTAAACTTGAATAAAGGGAAAGAGGGCTTTGGTATAGGAGGAGGAAGAGAGACATCTACTGCAGGTAGAAGGAGCAGTGAGATTAAAGGCCCTACTAGGAACAAGCTTTGTAGAGCATTTGAGAAGTGGTAAAATGCCCACATGAAAGGGGCCCTGAGAGGGGAGCTCAGGTTTTATGAGGAGGTGGAGGGCACAAGCAGGGACCCGCCATGCAAGGCCTAGGGACAGTGGAGAGGGGAGATGGACCATGAAGATCCTCCTAATAGAGGCATGACTCCATGCAGAATGCTTTAAACACACACCTTGGCCAACTTGGGAGCAATGTTTAGAAGAAAGCAAAAGATAAAGAAAAATTGAACATAGCAGTAGGAGAATCAAAGCTTCCCCTTCTCTGAAGCAGACATAGAAGAGGATTCCCAGAAGACAGTCTGCTGTCACTGAAATGCCTTGTAATGGAGAACATTACCTATTGGATTTGTCAACACGAAAGCCTTGCAAAGATGACTATTGTCTTACGTTGCATAGGACAGGACGTATCTATGTGGTGCAGAGTGATAACTAACAACACTTCTCTTTTTACTCTACAAAAACTATCTACTTGAATGCAAGAATGTCCCACTCACAGGTAACCCTAACAAAAGCTGATGTCAGTTATGGGCATGTGGGAGCCGTATTTGATTTGTTTGAAGAATTAATAGCAGAAAACAAAATCAAAGTCCATGGGGAACAGAATAAAATGGATGGAAGGCCTAGAGTGGTTGGTGTGTTGCAGCTGGGGGGATTTTAATGTGTGCTTCTCCCTTTGGGGAAAGGGTGCAGCAAGGCAGAAGGATGAATAATGAAAATAGGATTTTGATCCTGAGAGACAAAGCCCTTCCAACTGCAAACAGCAATGAAATCCAGGGAACAAGAAATGGGAGTGGCTTCCAGGAGAAGTGAGTCAAATTCTCCATGTAAAGAGGAGTTTAAAAAATTCTTCTAAGTCCTGTCCTTCATATTTAGGGCAGTCTATCCGAAACATTCTTTGTTTTCTCTGTAAGCAACTTACCATGCCATGTAAGTTCCCAAGTTCAAACTTCCAGCTCTGCTTAACCCCTTGGACTTCGTCACATTAGGTATTTTCTTTCTATCCATTAGCAACTCACTGCTGTTAATTTGTTATAATTTAATGAGTTCTATAAGACCACATCTTTATGCCATCTTTTCAAGCAATATTTTTGAAAATCTTGCAAAAGTCTTAAAATTTTCTGAACAACTGGCTCAGATTTTAGATTAAATTTGGCCAAATGTAGTGGTATTGTGTTTTTTAAATGGTAGTATGGCAATTAGTCATTAATGATTAATCATACAACTGACAGAATTATTTAGAAATTAGCATTTCAACAGTTCCTAGGATTTTTTTTCTGGTAGTGATTCAATGCATGAATCACTTAATGCATTCATTTCTGATAACAAGTTGTAATCCACGAGGCTTTAACAGTTAAAGCAGTTTGCAAGGCCGTAACAGAATAAGACAAAGCAACAGCCAGTCAGCGTTATGGGTACACACGGCGTCACTCTGTGTGGGCTTTAGTAAATGTAGTAGAGACCTTTGGGAGATGAGACACAGTTCTCAGAATGCTTTGAAAGTTAAAGTTCACTAGTGTTGCATTTGTTTAAGTTGAAACTTGCTACCTTAACATCCTCTCATATAAAGAAGTACACACTGGGAAATTTATTCTCCTCCGTTTTCAAGAAAGTATGACATTTGCAGAAAAGAGTTCCAAAGCTTTGCACTGACAATACACAAAGAAAGATGCAAATACAGACAGGGCTTTGGGTTGTGAAGTCATTCACTATTCTTTTTGACGAAATCATATGCCATTAATGCATGCAAATTTACAAATAACGAAATAGGATAGGCCACTTTCACCTCATGTAAAGGAACTGATAGTTTTCATGTGATGAATTGAATTGTGTTAATTTACTAAAATAATCAGGATTATTATTTTAACTGTTTCTCAAAAATGAGTCCACTCCCCTCAACACGAATGAATCCAAATGGGATTTGCCCAAAAGATAGTGATTCAGGAAGTTAATTTGATTGCAGTGATCTATATGGAAGAAAAAGGAAATCTTTCAAAGGTCTAAATTTAGAGTAGTTAGCATTATTGAAAAGTACACTAAATTGGATCACAGCACATGAAGTTCAGGAGACTTTAAATTTATCACTTACCAAGTTTCTCTAATATTCTAAGTTGTTTTTAATACAATTTAAGTTTTCTGTTAGGTTTTAAATACCAACACTGTATTTTTCCAATAGGATAAGAGCATAACCCGGTTTTATCTCTTTGGCAGTGATAAGGAGACAAGGTCAAAAGACAATTGTGAGCAAAACTTCATCATTTACAGCAAAAACTGAAGGAGTCAGAAATTCTAGCTTTGAGCATCTAAAACAAGGCAAGTCTGGTGTGCAGTGAAAAAATAATCAGCAATAACCGGTTAAACCCGTATTTATGATGTGCTAGCCTTTGTTGCTCGGTGTTTTTGAGCCTCCAAAGGACACATGTGCTTGGATGGCTCAGCCTCTGTCCCCAAACTCTCCCGATTCACTCAGAACTCTTTGACACCTTCACTACTTTAGTCTTTGCCTCCTTCTAGTCTGTATATTAGCTGCTTTTAAAAAGTGGTTAGAAAATATATCTTCAATTTTTTTTTTCTGAACAAGTCGGACTAGGGCTTTTGACTTTGTTGCACTTGAAGTTTTCATACTCTGGATCTATGGTAAAATACCTCAAGAAAATACAATAGTTCCCCAATAAATGATTTTGCACATAGAAAAATTCACCCCTCTGTATTTCATGTTGAATGAGTGAAGAAATGAAGAACATGAAGAACAGGTTTGTGTTAGAATGCTATTTTGCTGGGTGAATGTCATTTTGGAATCAAAATCAGTTGTTTTTCTTTATTTGTTTATTTTTATTTTTATTTTATTTTATTTTATTTTATTTTATTTTTTTTTTTGCGGTACTGGGGATTGAACTCAGGACCTTGTGCTTGCCAGGCAAGCACTTATTCCACTGAGCTATATCCCCAGCCCCTTGTTTTTCTTTATTTGTGTTCAAACCAAAGCAAAATCATTATTTCATTGACATGTTTCTCTTGACACTATTGACAGTGGTTAATGAAAAGATTAATGAGATAATGTGCACATTTCATTAGAGGACAGATCTTTGCTTTTTGGAAAGTAGCGAAGTGGCCTATTTCTTCTTATTTTCATTTCACTGATTTCCTAGCACCTGGAGCCAAAGTGCTCCTGCTCTGGTTAACACATGTCAAGTTCTTGGCTTTATTATTAATATCTTCTTACTGGAGAGCGAAACTTTGGTGGTACCAGGGATCAAACTCAGGACCTTGCACTTTCCAGGCAGGCACTTACTCCGCTGAGCTATATCCCCAGCCCCAAGAGCAAAACTCTGATGCTTGCTGCGATAATGTTCTGATTGTCTTTATTCCAGTTGCCACAAAATAAGTAATTTCTTTCAGGTTGATCTGTATTTTAGATGCACAATTTTTTGTATATTTTAACAATATCTGCTACTTCTGGCACATCGCAAGGTCAGGGTTTATGGTACGAAGATGAAATAACTCACCATCCCTAGGAATAGTGCAAATTTAGGTAAGTGCTTATTGCAGTTTAAATAAGAGAAACACATGAAAATAAAGCAAATATTTGTAGCATTCAAGTGGACATTATTTAATTGCAGATCACTTAAAATTCTGTGGTGATAAACCACAGGGTAAACCATAAATTATAGCAAAATTTAGTGTTATTATTTAAAATAAATAACAATCATATTAATTTATATCCTTATAAGTAACATAATAAACTACTTGGAACCTAGAATTTAAAAATATGATGCTATGCTCCAAATTAAATTATTTCATTAGTGTTATAAACTTTGATGGATTATCCTGCTTTTGTTTTTATACTAAAAGTAAATAGTCATCATAATTTCCCTCATAGGTATATTTTCATCTTATTTCTTCCATATTGCACTAATATCCTTTTTGTCTTGAGTGAAAAGGTAGAAAATCTTTCCCAGCTACTTGTGCCTTTAGACTTGTCAACATGACCAAATTCTAGACTACAGAATGTTAATTTGGTTTGAAACCCTGTATCATTTTTAAGGTCCTTGCTTTGTTTTGTTTGTATTTTGCTAGTGTTTTTGTTTCTTACTATTTTCTTTAAAATAAAAAAAATAAATAAACAAGAAGTAGTATGTGAACCTTCCTCCCTGCCCTCCACCCACCTGTTTTACACCCTGCCAAATGGACACGGTGCACGTTTGCTGGAGAAGCACACTGTGCTTTTAAACTGACATAATTTAAGTCAGTTGTAATAAATGAACTCCCTACAAAAAAGAGACCAGAGATTTGGAAATCCTTATGTGATAGTATAGTTCGCTAGGACCTCGGTAGAGTTAGTCCCACTCAACTTCTTCATCTACAGACTAGAAGGAGGGGTGGGGGGAGTAAGCATCAAAATACTTCAGGGCAGGGATAAGAGGCATTTCAGAATTTAGAGGCAGGGCCGTCTGCCAGGAGCCAAGACTTGGGAAAGCAAGCCAGCCAGTGACGTAAGGCAAGGACGAGCATATGCTACCCATTTCCTGTCTCAGTTGCCCTATGACTGGAGCTTGTAGAAAGCTGGTGGACAGAGGTCTCTGTTAGTTTCCCATGACTGCCTTAGGGAAAGAACACAAATGTGAAGGCTTAAATACATGCAGGTTACTGTCTTATGGCTCTATAGGCCTGAAGTTCAAGGTGAAAGGGGTTGGCAGGGTTGATTTCTTTGGAGGGCTCTTGGAGGAGGGTCTGTGGTAGGCCTCTCCCCCTGGCTGGGAGATATTTGTCTTCTCTTTGTTTTTTACATTGTCTTTCTTCTGTGCATTTCTGTGTGTGACCTGGTTCCACATTCTGGGAGGTTACCCATTGTGTTGTGTTAAGGGCCATCCTACTGCCCTCAGTTCCACTTAGTCATCTCTTTAATGACTGTCTTCAAATAAAGTCCTATTCTAAGGTGCTGGAGGATTAGGACTTTGAAATATGAAACTTTATGGGATGATATTTCAATCCCAAACAGAGTTCATTCATGTCACCTAAAGTTATGCCAACTGGGTCAAGTTGGAAAAACCAGAATAAGAGAGAGGAGAAAGCAGATCTATCGCATAGATGTAGAGAGGCCCATGGTGCCCACTGTACCCTCTTCTAAAAAGTGAATACTTTGATGGTATTATTTGACCTCTTATGTAGAAATGGTCCAGTGGGCAACTATTCTATATGATTTTTTCACTTTCCTTTTTGGATACTGCTGCTTAGCTAAGTCTAACCTCCTCCTGTCATCATCCAACAGACTTCATGTGATGGGATTTAGGCTTTGTATCCACTTTGTGTATTGACCTGCAAAAATATGTGTCAGTGTGTATGTGTCACTCATACATAACAGGCTTTTTACACATCATTTAATTGTTCACAAAACAGTATTTTTTCTCAAAATTTTGTTATCATTTAGGCATGAAGGATACCCTAAAGACTCATATATTGAGGGCTTGATAATGCAGCAATGTTGAGAGGTGGGTCACTGGTTTAAGAGGGTGTGGACATCATCCATAGATTAACCTTTTCATGAATTCATAGCTGAGCGGGGTCTGAGGAGGGGGACAGAAGAAGTAGACATGGGGCATGACGCTGAAAGTTATATCCTGTCTTCAGTCCTTTCTGTCTTGCTCAAGCTCTTTCTCTCCTATCGGGCTTCCTGAATGCCACAGGTTGAACAGCTTTCCTTCACCAGGACCTTCTGCCATAACGTCTCTGTCTTGGATCCAGACAACCATGGACTGAACCACTTGGAACCATGTACGCACACAAACCTCTCCTCCCTTACATTTTCTGTGTTAGGGGTGTTTGTGTGTTAGCATTGCTGTCCCAGAAGCAGAGAGCTGATTAGTCCACTCTATCGAATTCATTGTGTGTTCACATAACTAGATTTAAGCAGTACCTTATAAGTGATTCTAGCAAAAATAACCAAAACCATTTTCTTTCTTTTAACTGCATTGCTCACAGAATCAGAGCTGCCTACCCCCAACTCATGTGCAGGAGTAACAACTTCTCCATGAGACAGTTACACAAACTGTATAAGATTCTATTAATTTTCTTACACATCAGGTTGTACTCTATGAGCTTAAAGCTAAGACAATAAATTTAAAAAGTGTTTTATTCACAGCAATATTTTTAATTGGTAGACACTAAATATATTGTAAGATCTCATAACTGAGAAGGCCAAAGCTTAATTTAAGTCTGTTTTTTGAATCTCAAATTTATCTTTTAGGGATAAAGTACAAGTAGTAGCTTAAGTGGAAAAAAAACTTCCAGCATACCTTTGTTATTAAATGCAGGATAAATCATTATGTAATGTTTTTATGTGTCCACATGCAATTATAACATGTGTCAAAGTATGATAGATGCCATACTGTTTATAAAAAGGGGCATATAGTACACTGATGCTATGATTTGGAGAATTAATAATTAGTATATTTCTCACTGTTATAACAATCCCAAAAGACATGGATGAAGTGCACCACACCCTTACATTCATGTTACAAGCACTTTCACGTACACCTCTTAAGTTCTTTCAGCCCTCTGAGCATTAGTCACGCCTGTAATGTTCACAAGTGGCGTGACATGTGCCCGTTATTTGTTTTACGCCTGAACACGCCACGTGCTGCTGTTCAGCAGCCTCACATCGCTGCTCTGTCCCATGTCACTTTCTCTTTCACTAAACTGTGGGCACGAGCTGTAGCTAATGGCTCACTGGCATATTTTTAGTAACTGTGCTTTCAAAATCTTTATTATGCTGGTGTATATTTCGTGTGACTTTCAGTACTTCATATTTCCCTTCTTGCTTTGGCTATTTTAAGCAATCACACCTTTCCTTTTTTTTTTTTTTTTTAAAGTGCAACGCTGCTCTGCGGAACAGCTTGTCTTTCCTTGTTAAAAAAAAATAATGTTAGCTCAGAACTTTTGGATGGAGCGTATATGTTTCATGCTTCCGGAAAGAATTTCTTCATGGCACCATGCAACCTTGCTTTCTTTTTCTCCACAGTTTCATGGAGATATGTGAGAAAAACTCATATTCTACGTCCAATTCTAGGAAGCAAGCTGCACCGTTCCACAGTAGCCAGGGTAGAGAATGCCGGGGTGGAAGGAAACGCCCGCCCATTATTTACTCAGATACGAGAGGAAGATCATCATTATAGAAAATATGGCCACCACATTCTCGAACTACGTTTAACTTAAAACTGAAACTTTCCTTTCTATCTTTCTGAGACTGTATTTAAAGTCCCAGAGAAAATAAGTTAAAAATAATTAATAGAACTCTTTTTTCTTACAGAGGATAATATGTGGAAGTGTGTATTTCTATAAATTTTTGGTACAGTATTTTAAACCAACCAAAAGCTGGGGAAGAAATATTTCTAAATATAGATGATTTAGGTCAAATAGAAAACACTTTTGATGAAAGGCAATGGTGCATATATGTAGCAAACATTATATATTTACTTAGAAAAGTTAAAAAAAATAATTTTCCTTAAAAGTGGGTTGTGATGAAGATAATGAAAGTAGGTAGTCACAAGGTTGTTTGAGCTTCTTTCCTTATACTTGTGATACATAATATGTGACCTTAAGGAGTTGATAAGAATACATATCACATCTTGGTCCTCTTTACTTCCCTCATCCTTGGGTCCTACACAACATTTATAGCCCTGTGTTCTACTGTCTTTATTTTATTCTTTGAATTATTTACCTCTTGGTGTTGTCCTAGAGGGGGAGTCATGAGATATTTAACCCCCTGTGTATCCATTTTTCCACAAATGACTTAAATTCATTCAATTTCATTTTTTTACACTTAGCATTTTTTTCAAGCAGACTAAAGAGTAATTCATCATTCTTAAAGTACAGACTAGATATGTCAGTAGAACAGTTGTCAACTCTGGCGGCAGGAGATCTAGATTCTAATCTTGGTCGCTAACCAGCCGCAGGATCTCAAGAAATCTGCTTATCTTCTCCTACCTTAGTTCTCTAAAGCACCTCAATACTGGTGTGGACTGAACCAATTCCCACATGAAATTCTTACATTGAAGATCTAAGCCCCGTTGCCCAGAATGTGACTGTATTTGGAATTAGGATCTTTGGAGATGTAGGAAGTGAAAATTAGGTCTAATTTAGGGTGGGTTTTGGTAACATATTTCCATTTGTAAAAGAAGAGGAAAGTAGGACACATGCATACAGAGAAGAGGGGAAGACACAAGAACAGCATCTGGAAGCTGAGGAGGCGGGCCACAGAGCGTTTCACAGCTGTGTGCCATGATTTCTATCTGATTCTGTTCAGCATTTGGAGAAGGGGCTGCTTTCCAACCAAACTTTTAGAAATATCAGTGATGTATATTAACTATTCCAGCTGTGCTATGGGATAGTGGGTCATGAACATTTTTCTCTTTTCTGTTTTTTCTGAATGTTCCAAATATTCTACAGTGAATACATTTTATCTTTTAACTTCTCCAAATAGAAAATTAGGGCTGGGGATATAGCTCAGTGGCACAAGTGCCTGCCTGGCAAGCACAAGGTCCTGAGTTCAATCTCTAGTACCACACACACACAAAAGAGAATTATAAGAGGCTTCATGGCCTCTTTAAAAATGCTTATTTAAGGGCTGGGGATATAGCTCAGTGGAATAAGCGCTTGCCTAGCAAGTGCAGGGTCCTGAGTTCGATCCCCAGTACCGCAAAAAAAAAAAAAAAGCTTATTTAAATTGGTAGATAATATAACGCCTTTGACATTCTTTCCTCATTATAAGTTTTAGAATACATAGAAAAGCTTGATAAACATGAATTCACATGAAGGTACATGTGAACACGAATCAGGATAACCTTGATGCTAAAAGGACAAAGACAACATTCAGAAAAAGTCTTTGTTTAATTATGTGATTAATTAAAAAAGCAAAGTCCATCTTATGAGATAAACAGTATCTATTTTTCTCCATCATCCATTCTAACCATAGTGTCAATGCTTTGCAGTTTTGCTTCACCAGCATAAAAAAAAGTGGTACTGCAAGTAGAAAAAGAATTGTCAAGCGTTTTTGAAACAGTATGATCTTATAACTTCTCTTTGCCCTGGACCGTACAATTTCCCAGTGCTTTCATATTGCATTGGAGAGACAATGTATTTGAAACATAGGAAGTGACAGTTTAAACACAGAACTGCTAAGTGTTAGAATCAAACATATAAACATATTATTATATGTATGTGCACATATACATGTGTGTGCGCACACACACACACACACACACACACACACACACACACACACACTCACACACTACCAAATCATTTCCCAGTATTCTGGGGAAAATGGTTGAAAGAAGTAGCTAACTGTATTTAGAGAAAGGAAACACGATTGGCAAGTTTCCTTACATATTGGGGTAGAACAGGGCAAAGACCAGTTAGTATGACCAAAAGGGTGGTGTTAACATCACAGGAAAGAAAATTCAAAATTCTGCAAGTGAACCATTCATTGTTAGCTTTCTGGTGCTTGCATTTGTCTAGGGCCCTTGACAGTAAACAGAGGTACTTACATTTTTGGTATGAGAAGGAGCCATGTAACACTTTTAGAAATAAGGGTGATATATTGAACTTTCCTAAAAATACAAATTTCCTTTACAAATTTTCCAAAGAAATATGCATTTCTTGAATTTCAATAGGTCTCAAATCACGATCTCTCTGAAAGTTGAACCATAAACATGTCTTTGTCAAAATTGTGATGTAAATGCAGTACCCTTATGATTATACTTTTAAAAGAGATGTAGAAATTGGAGCTTAGTCTCACAAATCACAGCGGAAGAGGAGAATCTAAAAATAGTGGGAGAATAGTACTAAAATTCCTTTTAAATCATCCCAGGGAAGTAGTAATGTGGAGTGCAAAAATGTAGAATTTTGAATTTTCATAAGAGTAAGAAATCCTCATGTGCCGTCCTTAAGAGTCAGAAGCACTCGTGTCACACAGCCACACTGTCTGAGCATCTCTGTTTGTTTGTAGCATCTTAGGGTGCAGGGAAATCAACATCCCCGCAGATACGATTACACACCCTGGACCCCATTCTGTGTATTTGACTTGTACTTACTTATTTATGAGATTTCTTTCACAGTCCATACTCGCTGATTTAAATGCCACTTTTAATTGCACCCATTTTACAAATGAATAAACTTAAGCAGAAAGTACATGCAAGATCCAGAAGTTTCTAAGAGCAGAACCAGAAATCAGATCCTAACAGTCCAGCTACTGCAGAGCTCAGGGGCCCAACTCATTTTCTTAAGTTGGAGAGTGACAACTATAAATTTTATATATAACAGTCATTGCTGCAAAGTTGTCAATATGGACTCTTTCGTTTTCAAAAGTCTAAGGGAAAGAAATTCTGCACATCTCTTCATTCATTAGTTCTACAACTCCTAAATAGCTTGGTTTTAGTTACCACAATTTTTTCCCCATTTAGAAGGGTAAAGAGTAGTCAACTACTAACATTCTATTACTTCATAAAATATTTTCCCCCAGCAGTTTCTGGGAATCACTCAGGACATCTCTGTCCGGAGAGGGCCACAGTGTTAAAGGAAACAAGCTGAGTCAGACTCTTGAGTGCGGCAGTTGAATTAGCAGATAGAACAACTGTGCAGAGGGGAAATACTCTGAGCACGACCAACGTTCAATATTATCTGAGCTTTGTAAGTTCTTATGTTTGGTCCACTCATTTTTGCTGACTCTCTTGAGGCTCATGAAGATTTCTGCTCTTATTGAGAAACATGCTATAGAACAGGATAAGCAATTTTTTTTTTTAAAGAATCAGACTGGTGTGGGATAGAATTTTATTCATTATAAAATTTAATTGCTATGCCTAATTGGCATAACAAATATCAGGCTTTGTGTTAAATGTTCCATGAGTATTATACTACTTAAGAAAGTTTAGCATTTAAAAATATTAAACTAGTTGAATTTGTTTTATGCAAGATACAGAGAATACCTCACTCATGGAAATTCACGATGTGTGCATTTAAATCCCATTATAAAAAGAAATTATAGGCAAAGTATAATTATTACATTTCATACAGTAGGTCCTGCTGGGTTAATCATCTTATTGGATTAATGACTGAGATAATGTTGCTAAACTAAGTTTAAGAACAGTAATATGAGATAATTTCTATGGCTAGCATGATGTTAGGGAAAGAATATACACTTCCAAATCAAAATTGTCTCTCAAATTTTATTAGCTGTATGATGTTGGTCTTTTTAAAAAAAACAGTTTGACAAACCTTCCTTCAAATGTTTATCACATTTCTCAGATAAAGAAATACAAATGGCAAATAAATACTAGAAAATGTGTCCAACATCATTAGTCATTCAAGAAATGCAAATTAAAACAACAGTGAGATTCCATCTCACCCCAGAAAGAATGGATGTCATCAAGAAATCAACCAATAACAAATGCTGGAGAGGCTGTGGGGAGAAGGGAACCCTTCTTCACTGTTGGTGGGACTGTAGACTGGGGAAACCACTGAGGAAATCAGTCTGGAGATTCCTCACAAAACTAGTATTAGAGGTCCCATTCAACTCAGCTATTCCCCTTCTGGGTATTTTTCCAGAAGAACTGAAAACATCATATCACAGCGACATATGTGCACCCATGTTTATAGCTGTGCAATTTGTAATAGTTAAATCATGTAAGCAAGTCAAATGCTCATCAACTGAGGAGTGGATAAAAAAGATGTGGTATTTTTATATAATGGAATATTACTCAGCTATAAAGAAAGATAAACTTGGGGTTTTTATAGGTAAATGGTCATAACTAGAGACCTTACTTATAAGTGAAGTAATCAGACTCGCATGTGTAGACATGATATTGTCTTACTAGCGTAAGAATATGAGGGAGTGAATGAAGTCTAAGGGGTGCAGTTGATACTGTGAAGGGGAAAGAAATTGCTCAAGTGGGAGGAGCAGCTGGGATGAGGGAAAAGAGAAAAGAAAGAAGGGCAAATATGTATATATGTACACCCAGGATAGCTAAGACAGTTGTTCTGCTGATTTCTATTACTTTTTTGAAAGGAACAGTTAATTTGAATTGTTTGATCAACCTCACATACCTATATTTGTTCATTTGAGTAATCAATTTGAACATATCAATGTGTAATACAACATTGTTAATTTCCTATCACCTTGTCTGAAAATATACATTACTTGTATTGTTTTTGTGTTATTTATAAATGTCTGTGTGTCTGTTAACATGTTTTCTTTCTTTTATCCTTAAAATAAAAACAAACTGTACAAGTGCTTATCATTCTTTTGCTAAAGGAGGAAACATTAAAAGCCCTCTCTTCTAGGTATTTTGCAGTCTGTGTTACTGTTATCATCCTAATTTGATTGCTACATATTTACATGAGCATGCACTCCATAAAGTTGTACTATTGTTGACTCAGTTTTAAAGGTGCTTAAAAATGATTGTTGTAAAGCCTATCAAGCACTAAATCAGCAACCTTAACTTTTCTCACCTCACCATTCTTTTACACTCTTAAAAATTAGTGAGTGCTCCAAAGACTTTTGTGTGCCACATTATTTCTATCAATATTTACAAAATTAAAAATGGTAAAAACACAAACAATCATAAGCATATATGCCATTAGCAATCAGAGCAAAGGTGTGTCATGGAGTCTCTGGCAAGCTCTGCTGTACACTTATAGCCGTAACAATGCACAAAGCCAATCATACGTTAGCGTTATTGTGAAAGCAATTTTCCTCTCAGGGGCCATCCTAAAGGACTCGTTCCCTATGAGTCTCCTGATCATACTTGCTATAGAAGTTCAGTATGAAAAAAATCTTTATTTGGAAATTGGGGAATCAGTCAATATCAGTCAACATAAAAGTGGAAGGAAAGTAAGAAGCATAGAGAAAGCAAGATAATTAAAGTGAATTCAAAGTCATGGCATTTTGATACATAACTATTGAGCAGCAGAACACTGTGAAAACAGAATGAAAGATAGCATGGTGGTAGTTCTAAAGGACATACCTAAGTGTTGATTTTATCTTGAAAATAACACTAAAACAGGCGACTGGCTAACTTCCTCAAGTGTTCTTTAGAATAATTTAATGACTTGCCTTTAAAATATCATTTTCAATAAATAATTGAATGAAAAGTCCATCTTCCATATTCAAGTATTTTTTGAAATACAGCCTCAGCCCATAGGAACTGTGTCTGTGTCTGAAATTCCAGCGAGATGGTGTTTTGCTGATTTAGAAGCACAATCTGAAATTCTGTGTAAGTATCACCATGATAACAAACACAACTGAAGTCTGTGGAGTGAGAAAGAAGGCACAGTGTAGATTGAAATTAAATGTTTAATAACGTTTTCTAAAATGGCTCCTCGGGGCTGGGGATATAGCTCAGTGGAATAAGCGCTTGCCTAGCAAGCGCAGGGTCCGGAGTTCGATCCCCAGTACTGCGAAAAAAAAAAAAGAAAGAAAGAAATGGGTTACAGACCCGGCCACCTGAGATCAGATCATAAGTGCCAGCTACTAAACTGTATGTAACTTTGGGGGCTGGGGATATAGCTCAGTGGAATAAGCGCTTGCCTAGCAAGCACAGGGTCCTGAGTTCGATCCCCAGTACCGCAAAATAAATAAATAAATAAATAAAATAAATAAAATGGCTCCTCTGTGATATTTTTGTCCTTTCTTGGGTATTTATTTCTTATAACACACAAATAGAGGTTATGTCCTAAATTTTTTGTATGAGGGCTTCATAGTAAACCTCACCAGGTGTATATGCCACTGATAGTCAACTCTGCCTTTCTTTAGCTTTTATATTAAAAGACAACAATAGAAATAAGAACACCTTTCTCTAGTATGTTTCTATAATGTGGTTTCTGTAAAATGTATATGCCAAACTGTGAAATATATTTATCATTAGCAGCTTGCTCAGCTCCTCTGGTTCCAGACGGCTATTCCAGACAAAATATTTCAAAGGCAGGTCTGGGAGGTTGTGGTCCATGGTCAGGTGGCCTGGGGCTTCTGCTCCAGTGTGGAAGGGAGCTGTGCAATGTGGCAGAGGCTGCAGGGGAGTGAGGGCAGCCATAGACCCAGAGAGAGAGGGCTTGCAAAAGCCCTGTCAGCGCTTCTTCAGACTTCCTCCCCCGTTTGGTTCCTGAATGATGTTTCAGTTTGCTATAGTTTTAAAATAAAAATTGGGAATCTTTTGTGCAACTTACGCTGCCCATTTAAACTTTGAAATCTATACATATATGGCCACATAACCCAGTTTATTTCTCTGAAGAAGTTTTTAATCATATTATTGCTAAGAGTCATTTTTGCTTGGTAAGTACTCAATTGATGGCTTTTGGTTGGTGATTCTTGAAATAATTAGACTTGAGCTGCTTTTCATTTCCTTTGCTTTTGTGACTCATATACACAAACTATTCCTCCTTTAAACTTCCCAATTATTTATTCTTCTATAATTAATAGAAAATGGAAGTAATGAGGTTTCATAAACTTTTTTTTGTTATTTATTACAGTAAAACACTGTGTATTTACCTTGTACTTTAAAACCTCAACAGTCTAAAACTTAGGTGGACTAGTTTTCCAATATCCTTTAAGGGAAATTTTGGAAACAGTGTACTAAATTCTCGAAATTGTTAAAAACTCTAAAAAGTTCAGGTAATCGTCAGAGAATTTTGTTCGTTCATTTCATCTCCAATACTTAGCTCATTATTTGTTTTTTAATCTAGCAATAGGGAGGTTCAAAACACTGTCACAAAACATTTGTGGCTTGAGGAAGCAAAAGCACATGTATGTGTTCTAATCAAGTATTTATTAGTGAAGAAGGCGGGCTCAAAGGTGGGAAAAGAAAACAATGTACTCTCAGTTTTGACCTTCTAATCTTTTAGTTGTTATGTGATATAGACATATATTCTTCCAGGCAGAGTTCAAATCGCAAGGTTGAAAACATACCAACGCACAATTCCATACATTAGCTTTAAAAGGTCTCAGACGTATCTTTGAATGCATCAGGAACACAGACAAATATCCACTTGTTTTCAAGTTCAGTTAAGGAAGAGCACAAAATTCTTTCAAAAACTAACATTGAAGCATGAATATATTAGATATTGGGGAAATGAAATTCAATATATTTGAAATGCTTCAGAAATAAATAACTTGCCCTAATGCAAGATCTCTTTATTTTTTTAGATATTTACACTTACCAGCTAAACCTTTAAACGTAAGGCAGCTTTGTCATTATGCTCTGTATAAGAACTTGTAGATGCAAACATTTGATTCCTCATTTTAGTTCAAATTCTTAGCTCGGTATTTGATTTTTGAAAGCATTGACTGCATTCACTATATCTTTCAGAAACGCAATTACTTTTATTTCAGTGTGCTTGGAAATTGCATTCTGCTTGATTTGGATGAAAAAGTTAAGAATAGTTTTATAGCATATTCACTTTATGCTTCCTATCAAAACATATGAAAGCAGATTTTTGAACTTCTCTTAGCAAGAGTCTTACTCAGATGAGAATGATAGTGATAAGAAGCACAAGAATAATTTTGAGAACAAAATATATATAAATCTCTTCTAGTAATCTTGGACTAAAGTAAAATAATAATTCTATATGTATTTTCATTATCTTGAATTAAGTATTAAATATCTGCCTTTCTATTTTCCTAAATAGAAGGATCTCATCTCATTTATATGCTCTGATTATACCTCTGAATATGTTTATATACATTTGAGTACAAATAACCAGAAAGGTTATTTTGAAATAACTTTTGTAAGGAAGAAAAATTAATGGTTTTAATAAATGGAAGTGAGGAAAAACCTGAGTTTTCAGATATGTGTACATTTATTCAAAAATTCAATGGCTCCCCTTATAAACTCAAAGATCTCTCCTACCACTCTGACTCAGATGTTTCTCATGATTCCTGTATGGGGTCCAGTGGCTGTTTCAGGGATATAGGGCCCCATTTTTACCAGACAGTTAGTTTCCCTTATTTCTGCCTAAGGGAGAAGTTAAGAGAAACCTTTCCTACCAGCTCACTGGTTGGATATGGCACCAATGTGAGATATGAGATTAGGGCATGGCAGGCTGGCTGGAAAACAGAATATAACCTGTGAATCATGAATATTCTAACAGAGGCTGCAAACATAATATGAAGATGTAACCTGATCCAGATCAGATGTGACCTGTCAATCACAACCTGAATGTGTGGGTAGAACAACTTCCTCCAGAGAGGATCTCAGAAGAGGTGAAAGGCTGTGCCCACTGACTTTGTGACTCTGCAATCTTGATGAACTCTTGTTCTTTTTTTGTAGTGGCTCATCCTGCTTTGCCTTTTTTCTTTTCTTCCTTCTTTCCTTTTCTTCCTTTACCTGGAATTGTGCTTTACTTTGAATAAAAGTTGTGTTCACCTGTTCATAGGTTGTCCTGGCCAATTCTTTAGATGGAACAGAAAGAGCCTGGAGCCCCTGGGGGTGTTGTCTCTCAGCAAAACGAGCCCTCCGACGTGGATGAGGGTGAGGTTGGCTCCCTTTGAGACGTAAAGCAGGCTTTTTGGTGGGAAAATATGGTACTCTGTTGGAAGAATGCCTTGAAATCTCTTTCCATATTTCACCAGATTCAAGCCTTCTTTCTTGGCTTATAGCTGACTGTTATATTCTAAGACTCAAGATGCTTCACTCCATCACCAAGCTAGAGGTTGCAGCTTTTCATCTATAAATTCCTGCTTCATCTCTCCTTCAGGATAGTTCCCGCCATTGTTCTTGGCCTCACATGTTGAGTGTAAGAAGAAATACATCCATTAGGAAAATAGATTAAAATGAACTTTGCTGTTCGCAAGTAACTGTCAAAATTTTTTCACAAATGTGAATTTCTAGCCCATTTTAGCATCTAATCACTCCCATTACATAAGGACAAAGAAAAAAATCTGTGTCAGAGAAGAGTCAGAAATCAATAACCCTGCACTCTTCTACTCTACAAAGAAGGATTTAAATAGAATAGAAGAATAATATAATAAATGTATTTTAGATTAACTGAATAACAGAAAGTCTGAAGTTCATGTGTGTGAATATTTGTATCTCTCTCTATATATGTAAATATAGGTAGTGTGTGTGATTCAAAAATAAGATGTGTGTTTAAATAAAGTATCTTATCACCATAAAAGACATACTTGTATGGCTTCTCCTCAAAATACTCTCACTAGCATCCAATACACTTATCCCAACTTCCTTGCCACTTTCCGAAGCAGTTCTGGAGTCTCACTTTGTGTCTTTATCTGTGCTTTCTGGCTGGCTTGAAATGATTCAGAATGTTTACCTTTCATGGTCATTTTGATTTTGAGGTAGAGTCAGCATTTGTATGCTGTCAGGTCCAGTGAACATGGTGAATGAGGACAAGCAATGAACTATGTCAGGCAGTCTTTCCATTGGATGACAATAGGCAGTAGCTTACCTTTGACCATGCCTTTTAAATATGGGAAAGAGAACTTCCGGAAGTGCTTCAGAGACCGGCAAGAGCAATGCAGTAAGTGCATGCCAAGTGTGTGGTGGTGTTTTGAGGGTGGTTATGGAAACATATCTTTTACTAATACACTTTAAAAACATAATCATTAAAAGTATTTTTGATCTCCCCTGTATATTCATATGCATACATAGATTGCCATCAATTAAATAGAACAAATAGAAGAATAATTAGTTCTTTGATAAGTTATGAACATTTACTCCAACATATGTTTTAAATGCAAAGATATACTTACAAGGAATAAATGAAACTTGGGTTGCATGTTTTATTTCTTAGTTAGCAGATCATAACTCTAAGTAGATATTAAAGATAAGTCATTTATTCTTTGTGTTGTATTTACGATGAAATGTGAAAGCTGGAATATTTTAAAGGAAGAGTTAAATGCTAGGATTTTTGGTGGGATTGAAAGTTTAATAATGACTGTGATAACCACACAGCTTAAGTCGAGGAAAGGTATAATTAAACCCTATTTCTAAGAGGTTATTGTCAATGCCAATCAACATCATGCAAAGATAAATGCTTCAGCTCCAGCCTCACTACTTAAATGTTAACAAGTATTTTGTTAAGAAATACAAGGAAAAAAGATCCGGGGAAGATGGCGACCAGGTGAGCAGCAAGGGAGCGAACCTCCTTAATAAACACCACCAGCTCGAGACAGACTTGACGAGCGTGAATGCCGGGACCTAGGCTGGGAAGTTTAAACTGGGCGTATTTCTCTGAGATGCCGGGGGAGATGTGGTAGGGCGGACCAGGCTGCCGGGGCGAGACGTGGGAAAGCCCCAGACGCTGGGAGAAAGGGACGA
>PVLD010013398.1:0-56221 GCA_004027595.1 Dinomys branickii | reverse complement strand
ACTTTCCCACGTCTCGCCCCGGCAGCCTGGTCCGCCCTACCACATCTCCCCCGGCATCTCAGAGAAATACGCCCAGTTTAAACTTCCCAGCCGAGGTTCCGGCATTCACGCTCACCAAGTCTGTCTCGAGCTGGTGGTGTTTATTAAGGAGGTTCGCTCCCTTGCTGCTCACCCGGTCGCCATATTCCCCGGATCTCTCAGTAATTCAGTTTTATGCTTGATTTCATAGCAGGTGGTGGGTCTTATTGAAACCAAAAAAACCAAAATAAATAAACAATGATAAGCATGAATGCAGAATAATTGTACCCCATCATTCAATTAAGGACCTTTCAGTACAGTCTCTTTTTTGCCAGCCCTGAAAGCCTGAATTTCATTACAGCAGCGAGAGGTTTCTCCTCTTTTTAATTAAGTTTACTTTTCGATTTAGAGCTGATCACACCGACAGTCGCTCTAATTCCCTGGAAGGTCCACATTTCACTTTGCATTTATCTCCTTCATGCTTCTGGAAGCTTGTCCACAGGAAAAGATCCAGGGCTGGGTGACCACACAGGAACGCATGGGGCTGCCCGCGAGGGATGGGGAGGCGTTTCCCTGCAGGCTGCACTCTCCCTCTCTTCACAGGCTGGAGTACAGTATTTGAGGAGCCAGCCCATCACCCTCACTGAGTTTATTCTGGTTTCCTATGTAATACTTGGGTCACCGTGTATGTGATCAGAAATCCTTGTATGATCCTTGACAGTTAGACGGCAACATCCCCATTTTCCAAGGCCCACACTCCCCTCTCTGGTGCCTAGCAGAAACAGACACAAGCCTGACTCTAAAGGTACCGCTCCTGCCCCACACATCATCTACGGGCCTTTAGGTGTGGAAATATGTTTATTGTGCAACTCAGAAACGATAACCAGTGAATGTAACGTGCTTTCAACTTCAAATTGAGTGACCACAGAATGCTAGGTTAACAGCGGTTTTCTAGACCAGATGGCCCTCATTCAGGGCCATGCCCTGCAAGTGAAAGCTGCTTACTGCATTTGGAGGAGGGCCCCAGGGTCCCAGTCCCAATCCTTTGCATCTTTGCAGATGCAGTATAACTCATTCTAACAAGGAACAAACTCCTTCTCCTGCAATGACAAGTAAACAACTTCAGTGCAAATGTTTTAGAGAGAGATAAGGCAAATTTTCTCATAGCGTTTCACCAGAATGTAAAGCAGATGATGAGAAGAGTAAAATGCACCTCCCTCTCTTTTGGAGAGGAGAATGCAGCATGCTCGCTTTCTGTCTTCTCGATGCCTGGAAGACCTTCTGATTCTCCTTCTGTGACACGGTGACCACCTCCGGCAAAAGCACACAGCTACTCTTCAGAATCTCTGTACACCATTCCAAAAGTCCTACAAAGGGTCCAGAGAACTCTGGCATCTGGTGGAAAAACAAGGGTGTGTGTGTGTGTGTGTGTGTGTGTGTGTGTGTGTGTGTGCGTGCGCGCATGCCCGCACCTGTATCTTACTGTACCTTTGAAGTCAGAAGGCTGAGAGAGCCTCACCGTCCCCCGGAGAGTGGGGAGAGGCCTGCAGACCCCAGGTGCGGCTCCCCACCAGCTCTGGATCCAGCAAGGGGTCCTGGCATCCAGCCCCACAGCCAGCTCCCTTATGTCCTGTCTCCCCTGTGAGCACTGTGCACCATGGTGACCGCTGCCATGCTGCACGGGTCACAAAAGAGCAGAGACCAGGCGCTTGTGTTGTCAGGCAGAACAGACAGGGGACATCTCTAGGCGGAGCAGGTCCTGCCTGCAGACAGGGCGGAAGACAAGGTACTTTCAAAGGCGAAACAGATCCACAGATACCGGGCCCTGTCTGGCCCGTGACGATGCAGCATCCGTGTCTCTCCCGCTTCTCAGCTGCCTCGTCTCAGATGCTCTGAGGCAATGGCCAGGGTGCCTAACAGCAGCACCTGGGAAGCTGCACCTCCACGCATGTGGCTCAGCCTCGTCTCCACAGATGCTGTTCCTTTAGGCCCCCACACAGCCGTGGTGACAGCGTTCAGAACAGAAGTGAGAAGGTGTCAGGAGCCCAGGGTCGCCCTCGGCAGAGGAGCAGTGAGCGCACACCAGGGCTCCGCCACCTGCCAGGGTGGAAGGGCTGGAGGGCTGCAGAAGCTCTGGTCACAGCTCTTCAGGGGGTTCTGGAGGCTCTGGTCAGTGCTGGCTGCACTCAGGCTGCTTCCTTCTCCCCTGTTTCCCGCATTCCACCCTTCCGTCCTCATCCCTGGGCCCAGCAGGGGGCCACTGGGGGGCGGGGTATTTCCCAGAAACCCAGGCGGAGCAGCATAACACCTCAGATATGCGGTGGCTCCTCCTTGCTCACCAGCTTTGTTTTGAAAGCTGACAGGGTTAACATCAAAAGTGAAGCAACTCTTACAACTCAGTAGCGGAAACACAGCCCCACTGGGAAATGGGCAGTGGATCCATGCACACACTTTCCTAGGTCCCCAAATAAGATATGAGGATGCCCAATATGGGTGTGCAGACAGGTGCTCAGTTCTGGTAGCCAAGGACACGAAGACCACACCTGTGAGGAGGCCTAGCCTCACAAAGCAGGAGCAAACGGTCGCTGGTGGAGAGAAAGAAACGGGGAGGTCCATGGCTGCTGCCATTATGGAACGTAGCAGGTGGCACCTAGAGAAATGAAGTCAAACCGCTTGTGACTCAGCCCCCCCTCTCCTATCATGGGCCCGAAGATGAGGAGGCCACCACCTTGTAGAGACACCTGCACCCCCGTGTCCCCTCCCTGCAGTACTGACCACAGCAGCCACGGCATGCAAACAACCTCAAAACCCATCAACGGATCTGGAGGATTAAAAAAATATATATACATAGATACAATGGAATATTATTCAGTCTTCCAAAGGGAAGAGATTCTACATTTGCCACAACACAGACATTCTACATTTGCCACACAGGACATTACTCCTAAAGAAATGATCTGGGCACAGAAATAAAAATAAGATTTGTATGATTTCACTTACATATGAAATGGGGGGAGACAGAGATAGACATAGAAACAGAGAATCAGAGACAGAGGCAGAGACAGAGAGACACAGACGGAGAGTCAGGGACAGAGATAGGGACAGAGAGTCAGAGACAGAGGCAGAGACAGAGAGAGAGCTCGGATGTGCAGAGGAGACTGCTCTGTTTCGACAGTGAGGCTGGAGAGGAAAGGGCAGACGCTGGTCCCAGCTGCGGGGTGTGAGGGACACAGGGTGGGGGAGCCTGGAGACCCAGTGCATACTGTGAGAGCCAACCTAAACAAGCATATCATGCGAGGAATTGTTGTTAAATAAGTGGGTTTTATCTGTGCTTGTCACACAAAATCAGCTTCCTAGGATGCCAGCGCTAACGTGGCCACAGCCGCTCCCTGTCCATGCCTCCCCCACCACCAGGCTGAGAACCCCGAGTGTACGCCATGCTCTTCACTCCTTCAAAGCAACCTTACAAGTTTTCTTCCACAGAGAGATCAGTTTGAGTGGCCACTTCTGGGCAATTCCACACCCATGAAAATTGTTGTTTGTAAGTCTAGCCTCATCCTCAGGATAGATGTGGACCTGGTCAGCTCACAGAGGCCCTCGCCTGTGTCCTCGGCCCTGGAGTGGATGCTGGGAGAGGCCATCCCCATGGGACTCTTCTGCTCCATGTGGCTCCACCTGCATTTCTGGGGTCCCTGCCCAGCACAGCCTTGCAGCGCCCTGGTGCAGCCCACGAGGCATGAGGCCTCAGATACACGCTTCCCCACAGTCAGCGTCGGGACTGCGTCTGTGTTTTCTCTCCGTGTGCGAGGCCCCGGGATGCCCGTCAGCAAGCCTGTCCCCTGGTGGTGTCGGCGGGTGATTGATGTGTGTTGTTTCTACAATTAGGACTTAATGTTCCCTTAAGTGATTTACTCTGTTAGTTCTGGATGAGCCGGTTTTGTTTTTATACTTTCTCATTACTGACTTGTACTTTTGCCAGTTTTCTTTAGGAGACTATAAAACGAAGCTGGCACACAGAAAATTACTGCGAGATATTATTCAAATCTCATCTGGATGCATATATTTTAATTTACAACAGGGAGGACAGAGATTCATGAGGTACTCACTCAGTGCATGGCCAAAGGTCCCCCGGGTGTCTGGGAGCCAAATTCCATCCCTCCACCTCAGGGCTCCCACACCCGCCGCACATCCTCTCTGAGCCCTCATGGGGCCTCTGGACGCCTGCACAACCATCATGGCACTCCCAGTGGATGAATGATTCCTAAAAATGAAGTGGCCATCTTCCCACATGGTTCCCTCGGCCTCACTTACCGGGGAGCAGCAAAACCTGGCTGACGGAGAAGCTCAGCGTGTTTTATTTGTCCTCAGAACCATCATCCTCAATACAAAGATTTGTGCTCGAATCATTTAAACACTTTATGTAGTAGGCAAGTACAGGGGCTTCTGCCAGCCTGGAAACGTGCCCCTTCCCTGTACTCACAGACTCACTTAACAGGTCACATCCCTCAAGAGTCTTAGAGAAGCAGAAGCAACAGGCAACAGCTGTCTCTGTATTTACCCATCTCTATAGCAACAGAGAGGAAAAGAGGTAAGAGTGAGCTCCTGTGATCCTGGAGGAGTTGTCAAGTCCAAAGTCTGCAGCGCCAGCGTCCCAGCCCGAGGTCTCGCTGTTGAGTCTGAACTGCCATAGGTCTGTGAAAAGCAGACACTCCCGTTTGATGGCCAGGAAGCAGGAGAATCCGCTTTCCTGGAGGACGTCTGTCTGTTGTCCTGTGTGTGCCTTGAGATTGACTGGACAAAGCCCACTCAGGACAAGGACAGCCTGTTCCAGGGCTCCTACCAATGTAAATGCTGATCTCCCCCACACCCTGGAACACAAACACACGGAACGACAGCTGGCCACAGGGCAGGCTCCTTACGGCCCAGTCAGGCTGTACCTAAAACTTGCCCTCCTGCAGGTCTGTGCTTGCCCTGTGCAGAAATCACACTGCCCCTGCTTCTCAGATGCTAGAAGATGAAGAATCACTCTTACTCACTACAAAGTGAGGCAGAGCTGTCACAGCTTTTCCTACCAGCTGGCATCAGGTGTCTCAATGGGGTATGGGAGAGAAGTCCCAGGAAGAGCCATGTCAAATGTGGTGTCGTGACACGAATGTGTGTCACACACTGGCTGCTGGTCTTCCCGGCTCCAATCCACAGGCTTCTCCTCTGGTCAGCATGGCTGGTAGAGATGGGATTTCAAGAGCAGGACCTCACCTCAGGCCCAAAGCCATGGCCGCCATGCAGCGTGGGCAAAGGAATGGAGGACTTCTATCCGTGATGGCATCTAGGTCAGAGGACTGAAATCTGGAGGGCTTTGGGGACATGCAGGGAGAACTTCCGGAAAGACCCTTGTTCCCCACATGAAACCCGAGGGAAAGAGCACAGCCCAGGGCCATCTGAAGAACACAAAGGTCAACTCTAGATCCCAGCCCAGGCGGCCAGGTGGGCAGAGCTGCTCAGGGGAGCACAGCTGAGCAGGACACAAGGGCAGCCATGTGGGCAGATGGCCCAGTGAGTCAGGACTCAAGTGTGAGAGAATGCAGTGCACGGGGCCACCGGACTCCACCCAGTCTGCCTGGGTGCTACCACCCTGGGCAGCCTATCCTGGGGCAGTGGGGCACCATGTCATCCGGTTAGGTGGGATCCAGACTCTGCACAGGAAGCCCTGACTCCTGCTGCTCACGCTTGCAGCTCTGGGAGGAAGCTGAAGAAAGCTGCGGGCTCAGGTCAAAGAACCCCTTTGGGGTGTTTATAGATCAGTGCAGAAGGGTCCACAGAGTGCAAAGAAGCTGACTGCAGTTATTCAAACACTCCCTGAGTATTGTCATGTCAGGTAGACTGTCCCAGAACTGGTCAGTGCCCAGGGGATGCCAGATGGCCACTTTCTAAAGCCTCACAGAAAGTGAACTCCATGGAGTGGCCCTGGGCTCACTGCCAGGCCCTCTTCCACAGTATCTCCTGAGGTGAGTGATGGTAAGGGGGAAGGACCCTAGCAGCCGCAGAGAAGGGGCTGCCACGTGCTGCCACCCTACCTCGAGGAGTGATAGCCAGAAAAAGGCAGAGATGTCCCGCGGCTCTAGGGCAGCTCCAGCGTGCCCCTCCCTCCCCACTTCCTCCCAGAAGTAGAACTGAGAAACAAACCAATGTGACAAATTCAAGAATCTCTGCGGCTGCTTCTTAATCAAGAAGGCACTGGACTACAGCGGTGAGCAGGCTTTCATATGAATGTCGCATGATGACCCTCAGAAGCCAAGACCTCTGACCCATGGCATCTCCGGGGACACCCAGAGCGTGACAGCCAGGTAAACCAATATCCTGGGCGTCCAGAACACGCCCCGTGGGAGAGGGGACTCAGCCTGGCCAGAGACGATGGGTCAGGCACACGGCCACTGTGAAGGCTGGGCTCTGTGTGGTCCCTGCCCTGCTGGCTCACAGAGCAGCAGGCAGAGCCCAAAGGCACAGCCTTCATGAAAAATTATTGATGCACAAACCATGGCTTTTCAAAGTAGAGTACTTGGCCAGCTTCTCTCAGAATTGAGTACAGTGACACTTGCTTCAGGGAAACCAGTAGGGAAACCAGTCAGCAGTGCTTGCTACAAGTGATGTGATGCAAACTTTCACTGGAATATTAAAAGTTAGGAAAATGTGCCCTTGCCACCATACGCTTGACAGCTTGTGGTCCTGACAGACTTGCCTCAGAGGTCAGGGCTGTCCTGACAGATGTGGCTTGGTGATACACTGTATAACAAAACCTATCACCTTCAGACGATACTGTGTAACTCATGAACAGCATTTTCCAAATAACCACTGCTGGATGAGTCAGAGTCGAGGCTGAGAACGGCTCCATTCACAGTGCAGGATGACCCACCGTTTTGATGTAACACAGGAAGGAAAAGACTGATTCAAGATTCCAAGCTGAAACCACCTTCAAAAACCACTATCTGTCAAGTTTCAGTTTAGTATCAAAGAACATACTCAGTTATCTAGAAAGCCTATTAGAATTCAATTCTGCTTCAACTACACAGCTAAAGGAGGCTGAATTTTCTTTTCCTTTAGTCAAATACACATTGCAACCGGTGAACCCTAAGCAGAAGGGAGCTGCCCACTGCCACCCAGTGTGGAGGGAGCTTTGCAGACTGTATGTGGTATGTTCTGTGCACCCTGTGTTTTGTTTTGTTTTGTTTTGTTTTGTTTTGTTTTGTTTTGAATTGGCAAAGTTCTCCTAAGAATAAAATATTTGTGCTAACATGTTGTGGGATTTATTATATGGATGGATACAAGCAACATAAACAGAAGCTATTTCTGGGGCTCCCAAGTTTGTAAGAATGTGAAGGGCTCCAAAAGCCAGAGTTTGAGAAATGTCATCCTCAACAGAGATGGAAACCTGAGCAAAACTGAATTTGCACAGCACAGAGGGCACCCATCAGAACCTGAAGTGTGGTTTCATAACACCTTTTATTGAACCTTCACGAGGCCACTTAGAAGTGAATATTGCTATTGAAAATGTGCTTATCTGAAGTTTAGTAGTTCTTTTAATCTCCTATCAATTTTGTTTTCTTTAATAAAAGTCAGGTAAAATTTTTTCTGCTCATTTCCAGTAAAATTAAGTGGTGCACAATTTATTAAAAGGAATACATCTCAGTGAACTTCTGTGGAATTATTTTTCCTGCTTATTGATCTGTCAAGCTGTTTCCACTTCTAAGTGTGTGTAGATGTGGGATTTGGAAATATGTTGATGCTGTACCACCAAGGATCACACTGTTTCCAGATCTGCAATGGTTTTCTCTCTCCTTTTTTTTTTTTTTTTTGCTTCTCTATACTTTTTACTTTTTCTGAATGAATTGAAGTTTTAGAAAATGAACTTACAGCATTTAAGTAACAACTTAACAACAATTTAAGCACATATACATAAATACACGCACACACACACACACACACACACACTATAAAGACAGGTCAAGTGCAGATCCCCGTGACGGACTCCTCTCCTCTGAGATAGCCCCTATCCAGCACCTTGCTCCTCCTCCTAGATGTAGTAACCATGACCCTTCCCAAGTTACTGAGCACTTCCAGATAGCACACTCCTGATCACGCCTGCCTTCCCTGTCCCCGAGGCTCCTAGCGCATCCTCAGCCTTCCTGACTCAGTTTTCTAATTATGACCGTGTTCTGATTGGATGACAGGAAGAATTACCTGTGTAATTTGTTTTGTTTTGTCTTGAATTGTCAAAGTTCTTCTAAGAGAATAAAATGTTTGTGTTAGCATGTTATCCGTCTGTCCATCTATCAATAATGCCATCTATCAAGCAAGGCCACACCATTTCCATATCTCAGCTCCCAACTGAGAAACATTAAGAATTTAAAATTCTGGAGGAACTCACTTGGGGACACCACTGCCTGGTGCTGGTTCTAGGTATGTCCAGCAGGCAGGAATCTCAAGGACTGCTAATGTTTCTATGATCACTCCATCTCTACCATGATTTTCTTCTGAAAGCAGTCAGCAATAAGTCAAACATTAATTTATTCATAAAGAAAAGGAAAAGGAAAACACATGAGAGGCAATTTAAGAGTGGCATCCCCTGACAGAGAAGACACTGTTACACCCAGGATGTTTCCCACTGCTGGGCACCTGGTTGGGTCTGGTGAACACCGAAAGCCCTGGAGCATAACTGAGGGCCAAGGCTTGGAGAACCACAGTGACCCCCAGGTGCAAGGGACTGGTCCTCCGGCAGCTTCTCCATGAGCCCCCTCTGGGGGTCTTGGAAGAAGCCTCCTGACTGACTGTCACTGATACTCTGCTGTCCCAGGTTACAGCAGCTTCTCCAGCTAAGCCGCCTGCCCACTTTGTCCAGCATCCAGTCCTTCATGGGCAGCCAACATGGTGATTTGAAATCCCGCTTGAGAGGAGACCTCCAGCTTCTCTTGTCAAACGTCCGTGGTGGCTCCTGTGTCACTCAGAGGAAGGCCAAAGGCTTCTCGATAGCCCGAGGGTTCTCCCCCACCTTTAGCCCCACCCCGCACACTGTGCCCTCCGCCTCCCGTACACCTGCTGTACTTGTTGACTGTCTGCCTTGCATTTCTCCTTGCTGAGATGAAACACCTGAAACCAAAGTTAAATTAGGAAAGGTTTATTCGGCCCCTAGTTCGTAAAGGTTTCAATTCATTGTCAGCTGGCTCTAAGGCAGGGTGAGGGGCACCACCGAGGAAAATCAGTTCATGGCAGAGCAGACAGGAGGCAGTGGCAGCAGCAAGCAGTGAGCCTCCATTCCCCTTTCTCCCATTCAGGTGCCACCCACATCCGAGGCAGGGATTCCCATCACCCACACCCAGAACTATGATAAACCAAGGAGAGTACTAATCCAGCATTGTATTCCCTTGATCCCAGCATCACACACCCTACCCAGTCTCCGCTGGAAAGCCCTGCGGATGAGCACATGAGGCTATGGGGGATGTCAGAGATGTACCATTTCTACCTCACATGGTTAGATCTTTCCCTTCTCCATTGCTCAGAAATGTTGATCACACAGAGAACACATGAGAAGCTTCTGCTTACAATAAAACATCACTCTGATAGACACTTCCCCAAAAATGAATTTCCAGTGACAACAGGTATATGAAAAATGGAAAATATCACTAGTCATCAGGGAAATGCAAGTTAAAGCCACATGAGCTATCTGCTCACAGCAGTTAGGACAGACATCATTCAAGAGGCAAAGCAGACAGGAGTTGGAGAAGACAGAGAGAAGGGGCTGGGAGCCTCTTGATGGGTGCAGGGTGCTGCAACCCTTGTGGAAACAGAATGAAGGCATCTTGACACATTAGTAGCAGAACACTGACCCTGTAGTCATGCTGCTGGGTGCATGTTTTGGTTACTTTTCTCTCATTGCTGAGACGAAATACTCAAAATTAGGGAAGGAAAGGTTTATTTAGCTCATAGTTTGAGAAGGTTTCAGTCCATACTCAGCTGGCTCCAAGGCAGAGTGGCACATGGCAGAGGGCAACAGTTCATGGTGGCAGAAAACAGCAAAACAGCAAGAGCTAAAAGGGAGGAGTGGCAGAGATCAAGCTTCTTTCCCTCCCTTACGTTGTATGCAGGCTGCCTGCTCCAGGGCAGGTGTAACATTCACACCATGGTCCCAGCGTTGGACCATGGAGCAATCACAAACTCCAGAATCCCACCCATGACTCCATGAGGCTTTAGGGAGGAATCCAGACCCAAACCATAACTATGGGCATCCCTAGGAAACGAATGTGTGCCAAAGAGGCACTGTGCGCCGTGCTTACCACAGCACGTAACAGCAGGGACTCGAGCAGCCCAAGTGCCAGCTGCAGGTGGGTGGGTAGAAAAAACATGGAACACATATGCACAATCACCAGTATGCTTAGGCGAGAGATCCTGCCACTCAGGGCAACGCAGAGGTCTGCAGGAGCTTGTGCTGAGTGGCTGAGTTCCCGGGAAGACAGAGGCTCCCGTTCTGCATGGAGCATCCCAAGGCATATACGTAGCCGATGGAGGAGAAGAGAGGCAGAGGGTAGCCAGGAGGCCTGGGCGCTTGCTCTGAGGCGTGAAGTGCAGGGAGTTCTGAGACCTGCTGCCTGCCATAGTGCCGGTAGTGTGCAAGGGGAGCATGGTGTGAAATGTTCACATATATGCACACACGTGCACACACATGCCACACTGTCCCCTTTATACTGACCCTGAGAACCTTGCCAGAATCATCATATCAGTCCTGTGAGAGGTGGGGCTTCTCCTACCTGAATTAGCCCATCACCCTGGTTCCATGGCTGCGTGGCAAGGACAAGACCCCTGTGTTTAATGGCAAACAAAGCTTCACACGGCTTGGGAGTAACAACATGAAATGCAGGCATGGGCTGCCAGCACCTGCAAGTTAAGTTTTGATGTAGAACGTCTTGGTCTACCTCTTCAGGAAAATCAAATGAAACTTCTCTGTGGATTTGTATCTCATGTTGTCTGTGGGACACATATCTGACATCAAAAGTCAGCAGTGTCTACTCTCAAATAAGGCCTTACTTTATTTTTAAAATGCTATTATTATATAAAGTAGTTATCATGTAATCCCTCCCACAGTGACCCATTAGGAAGGTTCTCCCTTGAGCTCCCCACATAATAAACATATCAGGGGCTAAAGTTAATCTTAGAGCCAAAAAATTTAATGGAAACAACCAGTTAATTAACATAATCTGCCATCATCTAATCAGGAAAGCTGAGCCACAACTCCACACTGATTTTCCAGAATTCGCTCAGGGAGGACCATGCAGACTGCATGATCTCCTTGACATAGAGCCACCAGCCTGTCAGGAATCTCAGGGGCAGCCTGCAGCTTGGGGCACTTAACAGAAGCAGCGCCCACCCTGCCTTCATTATTTCCAGCAGCCAGCCCTTTCTTCAGCTCATCCAAAGGACCTGCGACTGAGTCCCATCCACATCCTGCTTACTTGTAAGCAGGGAAACAAAATGAAGGGATTGTGCTGATGCCTCGGAGCTCCCTGAAATCACTGTTGGGAGAGGTGGACCCACCAGCCTCTGTAGGCTTCCTAGTACTTAGGATGTCACCTGATGTCCATCACCCAGTGCTCCTGTGGACTTAGTAATGCAGTGACTTTCAAAAGCCCACCTTCAAACTTTGGCACCCACTCAAGGTTTACAGGAAAACAGAAAAAGGGTCTTAAATTCTATCTATATCTTCTCCCCAGTTCTTAACCCAAGATTAGGTACCAGCTAAAGTTGGGTCACCATGTTATAGGCAGCTGAGTTAGATAGAAATATTATAGGCAGACAGGGCCAGGCCCTCGAAGGAGCCAGCAGACCTGAAGGAGCCAGCAGACCTGTGGGCCAGACCTCAAGACAAAAGGTGCTAAACAAATGCACCCACTTATCTCCCTAGGTGTAAAACATCAGGGATTGATATTCTAAATAAGTAACAACCACCTTCTGAAAAGCCAGGAAGAGTCACTAGCCCGACCCCCACAGGAAAAGCCCCTGATCTGTGTTCATGCCCGCTTGCTACGTGACTCGCTTCCCCATTTGATCTCAGTCCACTCAGTCTTACCTAGACAATTATGCCTGTAATCTTATTGGTGGACCATAGTGTTGTCCATTTCCCCTACCTTGGACCCGCCTCACCTCATGGTTTTTCCGTATAAAGTCCCTGGAAAAGACAGAGTCGGGGGTAACCCACTCGGGTCCCCCTTCTGTCCTTCTCTTGGATAGAAGCTTTCTTTCTCTCAATAAATATATTCTGCTCTTAACCTCCGTTGTTCCTAAAATTCATTCTTCAGGTTTAGAGAACACGAACTCGTCTGATATCAGTCAGGTTGGGAGATTTATTTTCCTGTATCAACCACTCTCCTGCCCCAGATGTCTGGATGGACAGTGCTGTTGGTGGCCCCCACAGGGGTCACCTTCAAAGTGGTTTCTCCTCCAGGACAACTGAAGAACAGAAAATATCGCGACCACTCATCTAGATTCCTCCACGCTTCCAAGGACTTGGCAAACACAGCTGAGGGAAATGAGAGCTTTCCATCTTAGGGCACAGTTTGAGAGAGGTCCATGGCCCGGCCTGCTGGACACGGGAGACACCCTCAAGCAGGCAAGCAGGGTGCAGGGGAGGCGTGTGGGACCTTGCAGTGGCCTGGGCAGGATGCAGGTGTGTCTCGGGGGGAGGCATCGTGGCTTCACACAAGTGACTATGGACAGATGCTGCTGTCCTGGTCTCCAGGGGCCGTGCCCAGGGGCAGTGAGGGCACAGCCTGCAGAATTTGTGCTGAGGGCTGCCCTGACTTCATACAGTGGCCTCCTCCTGCCTTCCCTTGGCTTAAACCACGGGGGGAGAGGGGCTGGACAAAGGTCATGAGTGGAACATGGTGTTCTGGAGGGTGGAGAGAGGCAGCAGTGTGTGGGCTCAGCATCGGTACCTGGTCCTCCCACCTTCCTGCCATCACACTGGCCCAATGCTCAGCCACCCTTTCCTGGGCAATGCAGCAAGTCTCTACAGACCAGTGTTTCCGCAGCCTCCGTGCACTCTGAGGACCTCCTGTCAGTTTGGCCGAAACACGTCCGTCCTTTGCTCTCTGGCCTGGGTTTGACATAATGAGATGCAGTGTTGGCGACCTGTTTGCTTTTGACTCTAAACACAGTTCACAGGAAATGGAAAGTTCAAAGAATGAGCTGTGAACACAAAACAACACCCAGAGGCTACACACCTAGATCTTTGTTTTGTGGATCATACTCTGAAGGGAAGAAGTAGGGGTTTAGTAAATCTGAAAGGAATTCCAGGAGAATCCTCGAAACCCGGGATGCAGAAAGACCAGGTCTATATCAGCTTTTTCAGTGCTCAGCGGCCTGGGGTGGAAAAGCACCGAGCCGGTCAGACACAGCTTTTCTGATGGAAACTAAGGGGTGGGTGGTGGGTCACTGGGTGAGCTTTAATGCTGTTTTCAGGTCCACATCTGTGCTCATAGAATATCTTGAGTGGCAATAAGAGAAATGAATGTGACAAAGAAAGGTCCAAAAGGCATGAAGGGATGGCAGAGGCGCTTAGTCACAGGATGAGCCAGCTACAGGAGAATGTGCAGCTCCCAGAGGGGCTCCTCAGAGGCTGCCCCAGGAAATGAGTAGGTGAATGCGGAAAAGAGAGACAGAAAGGTGCCCAGTGCTGGGTGAGCTGAACGACCTCCAGCGCACGCTGGAGGAGATGCTAACACTGTGACGCCCTGGGCTTGGTCAGCTGAGAGTCTCGGCCTCCCTGCTCCCCGGGCTCAGCCAGCCTGGCACTCACAGCCCCGACCACGCGGCACACACAGCTGTGATGCCACAGTCCCGACACATGGACAGCTATGGAGGGGCAGGAGGGGAATGATGGGGGCTGCGGGTAGCCGGATGAGGGAGGGACTTTGAGAAACCCAGTTTTCTCCAGAAAAAACTTTGCCTAAATGGAAAAAGAAAGACATCACTATCTAAAAATGAAAGTCTTATGCGTGCAGAGCTCTCAGGATTTAATCATGGACCAAAAAAGAAACGAACATCAGCAGCCAAGCTCAGTGACACCCATGCGGTTTTCTAAACTCCAGGCTGGCAGCTCCTTTGGAATCCGAGCGGCAGCAATGTCCCTCCCTCCTGCACCGCCGCCCAGTCAGCACAGACCGCACCTTCCCCTGCTGTGCCGGCCTCCGTGTCCCCCACGTGGTGCTCAGGCTCAGTCTCACCTAGGAGGTGCCCTGCGCAGGGATGTGCTGACCTCTCTGAGCGCACCTTCACCAGGGCATCATCAAGCCTTAGGGTCACAGGGAGAACCAGGGAAACCACCAGCCGCAGAGTGTGGCCTGGCAGCGGAGAGAGGAGCCGGAGACCACGGGTGAAAGTGCCCCAGAGCCAGCGCTGCTGAGCTCGGGAAGCACAGGGAGCCCCTGTGCTTCTCTCCTCTGCACCTTCCCAGCGGCCGGGATGGGGGGGGGGGAAATGGGGTGTGGCAGTGAGGCTGCTGCTGCCCTGACCAGTGGCTTCCTCTTCCTTTGGGCCCCTTTGACTGTGGCCGAACTGTGGCTGAGCTAGGAGCTGAGCGCTGCGGGAGGACACCCAGAGCCGCTGCTCATGTGTTTGGGCTGAGGTCACTGCCCCTTGTCCCTCAGCCTGGGCTTGACCACCATGCAGGAGCCAGAAGACCACAGCCTGAGCCCTGGGAGGGCCTCACTGCCTGCTGTGGACTTCTGCCTTTCGAGCCTGTGCCCCGCAGGGTGAGCAGTTCCACCGTGGAGCAGGAGGCTTTGACTTGGAGCTCTGGGCAGCAGGAGCCCTGCTCTGGGCTGTGTCCCCCTCTCATCACAAGTGTGTGTTCTGAGAGCAGGGTGCCAGCCCAGGGCTCTAATCAGCAAGCATAGCAATATTTTAAGAAAAGA
The DNA here is from genome assembly GCA_004027595.1 of Dinomys branickii. Classification (NCBI taxonomy): domain Eukaryota; kingdom Metazoa; phylum Chordata; class Mammalia; order Rodentia; family Dinomyidae; genus Dinomys; species Dinomys branickii. The sequence goes on along the minus strand of PVLD010013398.1, from coordinate 41,246 downwards.
GAGTATTTCTGTGGACCAGAGTCCAAACTCCTGGTTTAATGTAAATGACACAAAAATGATGTTTTGGAATCACTTCCAGCTATATGTAAAGCTGGCTATTTCATGTTCCAAACACAGGGATGCTAAATAAAATTAACCTAGGACATTGGAGAAGGAAAAGAGAAACATCTGACACATTGGACTGTTTCCCTCCCCCACTTGTACTTTTTAAAAGGCTGAAAATGAGCTCAGATTCTTCTTCTCCTGGTATTTGCAGCCACTATTCTGACCCTGGGCATCAGGGGGAGCACAGAGCACACTCCAGGCCTGAGGTGCTTGCTGCAGTGCCTGGCCAAGGTCGGTCGCAAACGTGTTGTTTTCCTAGAGATGCTCTCTCCGCTCAGCTCCCCAACCTCAGTCTATTTGTGTTGCTATAGATGCACAACCCAGGCTGAGCCTTCTATGAAGGAAGGTTCCTGCAGCTCAGGCTGGGGAGGTCAGAGAGACAGGCATCCTTCCAGGAGTCATCAGAGATGTCCTCCCAGGCCGCCCCCCAGGCGTCCTCCCAGGCGTCCTCCCAGGCATCATTCTCAGGCATCCTCCCAGGCGTCCTCCCAGGCGTCCCCCAGGGTGTCCTTTCAGGCATCCTCCCAGGCGTCCTCCCAGGCGTCCTCCCAGGTGTCCTCCCAGGCATCATTCCCAGGCGTCCTCCCAGGCGTCCTCCCTGGAGTCCTCCCAGGTGTCTTTCCAGGCATCATTCCCAGGTATCCTCCCAGGTGTCCTCCCAGCAGCCCTCCCAGGCATCATTCTCAGGAGTCCTCCCACGCATCCTCCCTGGAGTCCTCCCAGGCATCCTCCCAAGAATCATTCCCAGACGTCATCCCAGGCTTCCTCCCAGGCATCATTCCCAGGTGTCCTCCCAGGTGTCTTTCCAAGCATCATTCCCAGGTGTCCTCCAAGACTTCCTCCCAGGTGTCCTCCTAGGCATCATTCCCAGGTGTCCTCCTAAGTATCCTCCCAGGCGTCATTCCCAGGTATCCTCCCAGGAGTCCTCCCAGGCATCCCCCCAAGCATCCTCCCAGGCATCTTTTCCAGGTGTCCTCCCAGGTGTCTTTCCAGGCTTCATTCCCAGGTGTCCTCCAAGACTTCCTTCCAGGTGTCCTCCAAGGCATCATTCCGAGGTCCTCCCAGGGGTCCTCCCAGGCATCATTCCCAGGTGTCCTCCCAGGCGTCCTCCCAGGCTTGCTCCCAGGAATCCTTCCCTAGTGTCCTCCCAGCAGTCCTCCTAGGCATCATTCCCAGGTGTCCTCCTAAGTATCCACCCAGGCGTCATTCCCAGGTATCCTCCCAGGAGTCCTCCCAGGTGTCTTCCCAGGCATCCCCCCAAGCTTCCTCCCAGGCATCTTTTCCAGGTGTCCTCCCAGGCATCCTCCCGCATGCCCACACAACACTGCTCTGGGCCTTTCCGGCTCAGGGAGAAAGGACAGCCTGGAGGCCTGGCTGAGGGCCACACACAGTGTGAAGTTCACACAGGAAACTGCGACTGCGTTCATTTTCTGGTGGAGCTGGGATGAGCTGTGGGCCTCTTACTCTCTGTCTCAAAGCCATATCTTAGCCTGTGGGTCCCTTCTCTGAGGAATAGTCATAGGGCTGCTTCCATCTACCCAGATGCTTCTTCCAGCCCTGGAAGCCTGTGCACCCTGCCTACATCCCCAGGAGGCGAGGTCCCACACACTGAATCTATGTGACACCCCCCTCTCCCCAGGCTCAGGACCCCTCCTCTGCAGGACACCTGGGCAGCTCTGCATGAGAATTGACTGTGGGCCCCAGTGCCACCAAACAACAAACCAGGAAGCGCTTCCTGCCCTGAGCCGAGACAGCAGACCAGAGCCACTGCTCAGTGTGCACATGCAGGTGACTCCAGTCTGGGCAGGCTTCGTGCTCCCCATGCCCATGGCCTGCCGCCTCAGTTCCACTCTCACGGCTGCCACAGCTGAGCTCTAGGTCTGGAAGCTGGGACAGTGGGGAGGAAGGAGAACCAGGTCAGGGTGAAGTGGAAGCCAGATGGGTGGAAAGTGTTTGCTCCTTCTGAGACAGGCTCATGGACTCTAGGGCTGTGTCAGGATCTTCCCACCGGTCCCCTGCTCTCAGGGAGGACCCTCACTGCAGAGCAACACCCCCGGGGCTGGGCATTAGGAGCAACTGAGCATTTCCCACCCCCAGGAGGAGGTGCTGGGCTCAGTCTTCCGCCCCTCAGCCTGCAGCCCAGGAAGATTTCTCCAGAGCCCTCAGGAGCTGCTGCTCTTGGTCAGGACCCTGTGTTCCCAGCTCAGACTTTTCTTCCCACACTTTGTCCACTGAAATCAGGAAAAACAGCCCATCTCATTACTACTCGTGATGGCCCAGGGTGTCACACACACCGTCGGCGCGAACCTTGCCCATCTATGTATCTGAGTGGCAATCAGAGGGTGATATCTGCTATCTCTAGCCACATCACACCAGGGGGTAGTATGCTCCGAGCACAGGAGGGAACCAGTCCTGGAGCCCCAAAAGGACCCAGAGAATTCATTTTATGATTGCTTCTCTAGAATAACCCTAAGGGCCTGAATCTATTAGCCAGGGTTCTCCAGAAAGCTAGAATCAATAAAATATGACATGGTATATAATCAAAATATACAGTGAATGTTTACATAAAGATTATTTCAGTATAAGAGGCATCACCATGGATCCCTCTCAGAACCCACTCTCCTCGCACGCTGGTGAGCCCTTGGGTCCTTGCCACCTCCTGCTGCAGCCCTGGGGTCCTGTTTCCTGAGCGTCTCCGTGAGATGTGATGCTGCTGCCAGTGCAATCCAGGAGCGAGGCACCCCGTAAAACATGGTGCTGTGTCCTCTCCCTCCAGATTCACTGGATCTGGCATCCCGCTCCCCCAGAGTCAAAGTGATCATGAAAGGGAATGTTTTCAGCCTATTCATGACATTGAGGCAACCAGGACAGTGCAAATGAAGATGCTCAGGGAAGAGGTCCCCGGAGCCAGTGCAGAAAGTGGCGAGGACCATGGGATGAATGTGTTCAATTGATCAGGAGGGTTTTAAGGAGCTCGTGGAAATGTGTCTTTTACTGTAAGAATTTTTCTAAAACTCAATAATTCACTGTATTTTCTGATTATATTTCCTGTCTATCTGTAGATCTCTCTGTATTCCACATGTGTGGGCAGGGAGAAGAAAGAGATTTTAGGAAATTTTCTTGTGTGATTTTAGGGGGCTGTCAAGTCCAACAGGCTGGAAATGCAGATGAGTCTGTCTTGGAGGCTCCAGTCTGAAACCCACGGACAGGACAGGCTGAGACCCAGGCAGGGCTCTGGCCTTGAGGTGGGAGTGTTTGTGCATGGGGAGAGCTGAGTCCCTGCTCTTAGGCCTGCAGGTGGAGGTCAAGGAGCAGTGTGAGTTTTTGTGTCACCTCTCACAGGCCAAGGCTCCAGGTTTGGTTTTCAGCCCCTAGAACAGAGGGTCATCTCTGTAACCAAAACCGACTCACTTAATCTGGGCTCATCTGCAAACCTTACAGGATGTGCAGATGGGTGGGTGACCAAACAAGCAGGTGCGACCAGACAGCCCAGGCTGGTGATCCACCTTCTGTGTTTGGCTGCAGTTGCTGAGAGCAGCACAGCACGTGGTAGGCGAGGTGGGCTGTGGGCCTGCATCTGTCCCAAGGGTTATGGCAGAGAGAACTGAGACGCCTGAGTGAATAGTCCAAGAGTAGGTGCTTCCACTGCATGCTCACTAGGGGCCAGAGATTGTCTTAAATGTGCATTCGTTCACTCATTCATTTGGGCTGGGGATATAGTTCAGTGGTACAAGCACCTGCCTGGCAAGCACAAGGTCCTGAGTTTGATCCCCAGCACTGCAAAAAAACAAAAACAACTCATTCACTTAACACCGGATAGTAGTTATTTGAAAGAAGATACACTATCTGGGAGAATTTTCTAGTCCTAAAGGCAATGAATGGTAGAACCAGGAATCAAACACAAACAGTCTGATTTCAGAGCCAGGGATCTTCGGAAGGACAGGAGAAGAACCCAAACCAACATCAAACCCTCCCGGGAAGGAAGCTCTCAGCACCCAGGTGAGCTGCAACGGAAGGGAGAGTAACAGTCAGACGCTCTCCGTGGTGAATCCAGCTCACCTCAATGGAATAGCAAAGAGAACTAAGCATAGAGAAAGGCCAAAGTACAGGCCTGCCTTACTAGAAATTGTTAAGATGGCATTTAAGGACATGTTGTATCTCCAGATCAGGAAGCATTAAAAAGAAATCCAATACACCAAAACCTGGAAGGTCTAATTTGTCCTTTGCCAAAAAAGGTGTTTAAAAATTGAAGATCATAGATATCATAGATAGGCTCCTGCATTTGGCTTGGTTAACTGCAGAGGGAAGAGGAGGAGGAGAAGCGACTCTGGCCGCAGAGCGGGGCAGTCTTTGTCCCGGTCACATTACCTCCCGGCGACACCCTGCCCTGATTCAAGAGCTCTGCCTCACTACCACCTGCTCAGTGTCCACTTCTGCAACCAAGCTGAGGGCATGTGGAGAAGCCACCAGCCACCTGGGGAACGTTCAGCACTGCCAAATAGAGCCCAGCCAGCATGGTGGGGCTTTATTCTGGGAGCCTGATTGGGACCGCACGTGTTGTAGCAGCTGAGGCAGTTACATAACTGCTATGTGTGAGATTTTGCAATCCCTTCTTTAAATATCAAGGGACAATTTTAGCATCTAGGACAAGCAGGGCACCCTACTTACCCGGAGCTGGAGGCTGCCAAGGGCTTTGCCCCTTTGCCTGGCGAGGACCCTGGCCCTCTGCACTCTGCTCCACCTCACCCCCTTCATAAAGCCAGGAGAGGTTCTGCCCAGCCCTGGCCAGCCCTGTTCTGTATACTAGAATGTGACATCACTCTCCCATGTACAGCTACATGGAATATTGTCTTTCTATGTAAAACTTCCCAGACCCCACAGTTTGTTTTGTGCTCACAGTATTTAGGTTCAGGAGCCTTCTGCTCTGTTTGTTTGTTTTTTTTTATGGAAAATATAGTTTAAAAAGGTATAAATAGCAGAACACTTAAGAGGAGTTTGGTAATAATACAGTATTCAGAAAACTTTCTCTAAGTGTATTAATACCCAACAGAGAACAGAGGGCAAGGCTCCAACCTTGAAAAACTGCAACAGTAACAGTGGGAAGGTCGCAGCTGCAGGCAGGAAGGTCTCTCTGAGAGTAATTTCCTACCAGTGCCCTAGGAAGTAGGTGTCACTGTCCCGTTCCAACAGATAATAACCGGGACTGACAGAAGCATTCGGGAGGTTTTCTATAGTGTAGTATATCATAGATAGAACCAGATTCACCAGACACCAAAGCCACTGGGACAGAACCCATGAACACCACCAAGCCCACTCTTTGACGGTGGGGGACACAGCTGCGCAGCCGGGGAGTGAGCCTCCTGGCCTTCTTTGGGGCCAGGGGAGCCACACACAGTCAGCAGCACAGGCCCAGAGTGACCTGGGCCACCTCCAGCCACACTGGCCTGGGCTCCTGGGAGCAGCTATGAAACCCACACAGCAGCCCCAGGGCCTTGGGGCCGGGACGCTTCAGGTGCCATCTAAATCTACATGCAAGTGGCAATTCTGCCTCACAGCCCCGGACTTCCTCAGAGCCATGTGAGGAAAGGCTGGGGTGCTGGAGAGCAGGGGTAGGGATCATCCCCACTGCCCAATGTCCCCTCAGACTCACCGCCTATGGAGAGGGCAGCCTCTGCAGCCTGGGAAAGGGCGGGCTATGACAATTTTGAAACTAGCAGCGCAGGGAGTAGAACACAGTGAGGACAGACAGCTCCTAGGAGATGCTCCCAGCAGAGTCTGAAGCACTCCTGGCCAGGGCTCCATCTTGCTCACAGTGGAAGGACCATGCAGAACCCCTCTGCCTTTTCCCTAGTGTCCACAGGGAAGCAGATGTCTCTCTCCAGCTTCGCTTCCCGTGGTTGATGTCTTCTCACACACAGAACTTCCTCTGAAGGCCTTATAATCAGAAAATGACTTTTCATGCATCTTTCCTTAGCCAAGTTTAGTAGCTTTCCTCACCACAAAGAACTCTCTTAAACCTGGACACAGCCTGCAGTCCCAGCATAGGAGAGGAACACTCAGCAAAGGCCCCAAGCTTCTATACTCCTGGGACTGCCCATATTCATCAGAAGGCTCTGGAAGGCAACGGGTATCACCACCACGGGAACACAGAGCCAAGAAAGGCTGGCTGAAAACCCAGGAAAGCTCTGGCCGCCCCTGGCCTTGCCCAAGCTGAGGTACCCCAGTGGAAACTTCTGCTCTGGCTTGGGTGCAGGAGGATCTCCTTACCTCTGCATCACCAACATGGAGTTCACTGAGGCCTGAAAAGCGGGTATCATGGGGATGAGCACTGTATGGCACACTGGGACCCACCTGTCCAGGGTCAGGCAGATCCCTGCAGCCTGGGAGAAGCAGAGGGCAGTGTTCCCTTAGGAGATTCAGGCTTGAGAGAGCTAATTATGGGATGACAAAGCCACAGAGGAGACCTTTAGCTTTTTGACCAGCTGACCCTGGGCTGCTGGGAGCTCCAGGCTGCAAGAGGGGTTCCTCGGGGCCAGCTGTAAACCTCTAGGTGCTTCCTCTTCAACCGCCTGTGCTCTGATGCCCTGTTTGTTCCCTCTCCCTCTTTAATTCCCAGTGTGCACAGAAATCCCTGTCCACTCTAAATGACCATAGCCCAGGAATGGAGAGTTCAGCCATTGTGATCCTCACAGCAGCAGATTGGAAAAGTTACTAAGTGTGGATGATCAATGTCGTCAAAAACCAAATGGGAAAAGCAGCAAAACCAAAGGTCGGGAAGATGATGGACTTATAGCACCAAATTATCTAGAAAGTTCAGCCTACAGCACAACACCACAGGCGTGCGAGGAAACAGAAGAGTGGACTTTCTCAAAGGGCACAGTGAATCTTTCCCACTTACTTTCCAACAAATTGACTGAGATCATCCCTGGGGAAGACAGGCATGAGGCTTCCTAAAGGTACTCTGCCAGCGAGAAGTGTGGACAAAGAACTAACCAAAGTCAGGAAACTCATGTATTACAATTAGGTTATTAGTGAGAAGATGGAAATTATTGCTTGTTGTGTACAGTACATAGTGGGAAGAACCTAAGGAACATAATTAATGCCCTGACTTTTCCAAATGAAATGGCAAGCTTTATATTATTCAACATAGATATAATTTACAACTATATATAGTATTTTATGATATTGTATTTTATGTAGTTGTATATAATTATATACATTATAATATAGAAGTGACAGTATTATATGTATTATATATATTATATCATAAACATATGACCACAAAACACAAAACTGTATCAGCCAACCCACGAAGGTGACTTTGGAAAGTCCTTTTTTGCATGTGTGAAAGTGGCCCTATGATGGAGATCACTATGAAGCACCTCTGAGCAAGATTTAATGTTTGCCACTTGGCTTTCCTTGCTTACTTGTGAGCCTGTGCAAGGCCTGTGGGCTCCTTATCTGGAAGTGGGAGGTGGACTCATAGTAAGTGAACCTCTGTGAGTCATTAATCCCTACTAAAATCTGTAATGTCAGATGAAGCCGGAAAGCTTCAAAGGATGAGACAAGATCATAGCCAAGGACACCTGGAGCCAATCTCAACTAGATAAAGACTAGTTGAGTCTCACTAACCTCAGGCATCTCGCTCCCGGGTGGATTAACTTAACACCTTGCTTGGAGAAGCCCTTGAGTGGTTCCGCCCTTCTTAGATATTCCCCTTCCTTCTTTTGATAACTAAATAAATGTGGCCGCCCACAGAAGGCCTTGGTCTTAGCCCTGAGAGAATCTTGAATTCTGTGAGAGGGATTTGATCCTCCTGGAGCCCTGAAATCATTCCATTTGCCTCTCTTTGTTTAGCCTTTGCTGCACACTCTTTCAGGAGATTGCAGACCTGATCAGTCTGCAATAACTAAGGGATAATATTAACCCAATAGCTTTATTATAGGCAATGAAGAGATCTACACACCCATACCAGAGAGTATATGATAGGGTTGCTAGACCATAGTGTGTTCTCAATAAAAGACTGTTGCATTAGACAGTGTGTAAGGGCAAAAATGTCAACCTGAGCCAAGTGTGTGCAAGCTGCCCCCGGAGCACCTGACACTGGCTGGACCTGCACCCCAGCATCTCCTGGAGCACCTGATGCTGGCCAGACCTGCACTCCAACGTCTCCTGGAGCACCTGATGCTGGCCAGACCTGCACCCTGGCTTCTCCTGTCTCTGAAGCACACAATGCACCCCACAATTCTTTCCCGTTTTTCAGTCCCACTCCAGCAAGAAAGCAGCTGAATCACAGGGAGAATGTGAAATTGTCGATGTACATGGAGGCAGAGTCTGAGCCACAGCCTTGCCCGAGAAGAAGTGTGTAAGCGTTTGAGAGACCAGAGTCGGCAGCCTGTGGAGAGGCAGGAACAGGTCAGCAGGTTGCCGCTGGGGGCAGCTGTGAGGACAGCAGGGAGCACACACCAGTGAGAGGGCTGGAGGGCACTAAGGCTCGTGCTGCGGCGGGGTCTGCACCACACACTTCGGTGCAGAACCAACGAAACTATAGGCACTTACAGTATCATACAGAAATAACAAACAGCACCCAAAGATATAAAAGAGAATAGAATTGGGAAGATGAAATATTATTACATGCTGGCAAAAGCCTAGCAAGCTACTGAGCTCACCCTAAGTTAATAAATATTTGACCATTGATTGATATAATAGTTCATAAATCCTCAAAAGGTGATAAAACCCTTTTACCCAGGGCTAAAGCAATAGAAGACAAAGGGTCTTAGCAGGAGCCATGACTTATGTCACTCACTTGGGAACAGCGGCCGTGTGTGGCGGTGGGAGGGGCAGGGGCGGGGCATGGGCAGGGCAGGCAGCCACAGGCTCTCCTCGCTCAGGGCCGAGCAGGCAGAGCTGGGCTGGCTCTGGAGGTGGAGGACACAGGTGAAGGCTGCGCACCCTGCATCCTCTGCACTGGGCATGGTGGGGACAGCAGGACAGCAGAGCAGCAGCAGGGGCAAAGCAGGGCCAGGGGGTGAGCACCTGCCTGGGGGGGCAGGGCCCTGGGCTCCACACCCAGCGTTGCTATGGGAATCAGTGTGGAGAGCCCTCAGCAAACTAACACTGCAACCATTCCCCTTCCAGGCACCTTGCTGACGGGGTTAAAGACCCCACATTGCAGTGACCCACACATGCCCAAGTTCACAGCAGCATGACTCTCACTAGGTAAATCCTGGAAGCAGCATAAATGCCCATCAGCAAATGAATGGGGTACAAAAAGGTGGCATTTACACACCATGGAGTATTACCCTGCTATAAGAAGCATGAGCTCGAGTCATTAATGGGAAAATGGACGCAGCTTGAGAGCGTACTGCTAAGTGAAATAAGTCAGACGCATGAGCCCAAGCATCTCATGGCTTCTCTTATACAGGAAACCCAAATTATAAAGCAAGAGCAAAATAAGACTCAGATAATGGGAAGTGACACAGGTGTTTCTCAAATGGGAAGGAGTCAAGAGAGAGGGGGAGGGCACACGAGGGGAGGGGAAGAGACGAGGAGAGAACTAGGCCGCTCTGTGTGTGCGTGTGCCGGCTCCCACAGGAGGAGTGTGATCACTGCGTACTGCAAACAGGCACTAATGAAGAGAAATTCTAATATTTTAAAAAAGTATCAGCCTGTGTGAGCCTCATGGCCAGGGACTCACGGAGGCTGCAGTGTGTGAACCGTCACATGCTGGAAGAGGCAGCTGTGGCTCATGCCCCCCTTTCAGAGGCTGAGACGCAGGCATTGTGTTCCAAGGCGAGAATATGTACACCGAGTATAACAGGCGTGATGGCAATTGTTTTGTCAAACAACTGGTTTATCTTTGCCAGAATATTCTCCATTCTCAAAGTCTGAAATGGTGCTGAATATAAATTATGGCAGATTGTTCTTAGAGACAGGTGCGTCAGCACAGTTAGCAGCAACAGTTTGGACCCATCCTCTCCCTCAGAGAGCACAGAAAGCATGTTGATATTGGAACTTCACAGGTTCCTGTGCTTTTTACCTCCTTTCTTGCAGCGTTTTTAGGAGCATGACAGCCTTTTGCAAGAAAGCCTGATATAACTGAAAGCACGTGAAGCACAGGGGTAGCAGTTTTGCCTTGGGAACACACTGCAGCCAAACCAGGCACAGATAGGAAGCCTGGGAATTGCATTCAAAACTGATCTTTCTTGTAAAAGCATATTTTAAATGCTTCACTTGCAAAACCTATGAATGCACAGCTGTGCTGGGGTCACCAGTGCTGTCATTCTCACTTTCTCTTGCTCCTTGTCTCATGGGAAGCCAGGCTGTCCCAGGCAGTCAGGTCTGGTCCTGGGCAGCCTGGACAGAAGGGAGGCACAGTGAGTGGGAGATGCTGCCAGTGTGGGAAGCTGTGAATGTTCAGCCAGTTCCAAAGACAGCTGCTCAGAACACCAGCGCCTCCGTGATGCTCAGAACACACATGCTTCACCAAGCTAGGTGACAGATGAGGAAGTCATAAATTGGTCCAATACCCAGGGACCCAAGTGCAGCCTCTGAAGCTGCTGCAGCCTTGGGCACCAGGAGATGCTCTGCAAGAATTATCTCCAGGAAACAATTAAAATCCAATGAATGCCTGATGACAACCCTGAATGAGACACCACGGACAGAACTTAGCATGGCTCGATTCTGCAAGAGCGCTCTGCATCTACAAACCTAAGCCTTCCTGAGATCAGGGAGTCAGAAGGCAGCTGCAGGGATGCACACACTCACGGAGCCCAAAGTGTTTTTCTGCAACATCTCGGGATAGACATTTTTGGGGAAACTGGTGAATTCAACTCAGTCCCGTCTTCAATGAAGGCCATTTCTTAAACCGTGTGAAATTACAACTGGACTTTTTTGAAAAGCAAACTAAGATGGTGTTGAGGGTTTCGGGATGTTCTGGAGAGGCCACACGGTGGGAATTGAAGGTCAGGCCTGGAAACACCTGCGGCTCCTCCCACAGGCCTGGGGCATCTCTTTCTCCAAGGTTTCTAGTTGCCCATCTGGATTGCTAAGAAAAATTCTACTCTTAACTTATAATAAAGGGCCTCAACCAGTGTCTTCTTCAACAAATCCTACATAAATCTTGCCTTTTCATCCTTCAGCAGCTGACTTTACTCATAAAAGAGCAGGATGTGTCAGAGAGCTGGCTTTGTATATCTTGCAGCATAATAAAATGAGCTCATTCATTAAGGGCCATTTACATGAGTGCAGGACACAGACAAAGAACTGGAAAGTGCGTTGAAGGGAAGAGTCAGCAAAGGTCCTGTCGTGCAGTACAGGTGAGGTGGTCACAGCTGATAGGTACATTATTAAAATCTTAGAGGGCAGGGGATATAGCTCAGTTGCACAAGCACCTGGCTGGCAAGTGCAAGGTCCTGAGTCCAATTCCCAGTACCCCCCCAAAACAGAAAAATAAAGTCTTAAAAAACAGCACATAGAGAATGATGCCCCTGTTATATAAGCAAAGATGCCCTTTATCATACTGGGTAGATGTCCAGGAACTCAGAGCAGCAGTGGCACCAGATGGGAGAGTCTCGGCTTACTGGGGGAGAGGGGGCTTCCGGGACCTCAGGAGCCATGTTTGGCTCCTGTCTCTTCTGAGGGACACGGAACGGGAACCCCTGCTCCCAACAAGGCCCATCCTACATTATTCTTAGCTGTCTGAGATTTGCATTCTCTGGTTCTCAGTGTGGTGGCAGTGGCCACCACCCACGGGCCACATGCAGGGGGTCTCCAGCTGAAAAAGGCTCATATTCCATGGGGGAGACAGCTCTTTCAACAACTCTGTGGGCAAGAACTCCAGGGTCACTGCAAGAGACAAGCTTGGCTGCAAGAGTTGCCATGAGCAGGGCCCCAGGGCATCGATCAGCCACTGTGCCAGGGCAGGACACCGAGCAGGGGCAGTATCACCCAGGAAATTCTGCTGGCAGCACCATGGGTAACCCTGTATTTCTCAGGTTGTGGGGAGAACAGTTTGTTAACTTATGTCAAACTCTCTCAGAGGAGAAAAACACTTTTCTTATGCCCTCACTTTCAGTTGTCATTTCTTAATGTAAGCTCTGTGAAACGATGATCTTCCTCATGACAGATACGAGGATTAAAACATGAAAGTGAGAAGGAGAAAGAAAATCAAGTGTAAAAGAAGGAGGAGGGAAAAAGAATGGTGGCGTTTGCTGACAGACACCTGCTAAGCTTCCATGACAGATGTGAACTCTGAACTCTGGGGAAACAGGTCGTGTGATTCCCCTGAACACCACAGGGCTCCTTCCTGTCCCCTACCTCAAGGCTTCTCACGCCTCATTTTCCAGAAAGAGCAAGAGGCCTCCCTGCTCAGGGTCGCTTCACAAAAACTGGCACCTGACACTCTCTCTGCTGAAGCCCATAGAATTCCACCCCACTGCTGAGTCAGTGACTTTCGGCTTCTTCCTTGGTCCAGGTCATACTGAGAACAGCAGGACTGAACCGAACTGTTTTGGTCGCACTTCGGCTTTCCCACGTAAAGCTGCACCAGAACTGGAGCAGCGTAATGAGCGTCTCCTCGCACCCCTTGCTCCCTGGCTGCCAGGATGTGAGCAGCTTTCCTCTGTCCAGGCCTTTCCACCCCATAAACTTCTGAAACATGAGCCACAGTGAAACTCTCCTCTCAGCTGGCTGAGTGCTAGGTTCTAGCAAGAGAAAACACCAGGATGAGGTATGTGCTGCCCCGAGGCTGTGGGGCCCAGCAGAACCTCATGTACCCAAGGAAGGGAAGGTGGCTGGTCACCCAGTGCCACCAGCTTCTGGAGTTGGGGTTTCTTGAACTTGTCATGGTTCATGTGGCCTTGAGCAAAGCTGAAGCTGAGGAGCAGCCCAGCAGGGGCAGAGGAGAGAAACCCCTGATCCCGACTCCTCACCAGCCAAAGAATCAAGTTCATTATGTGAACTTTTGCTGGGAAAAAAGTGGCACAGCACTCTGATTTCATTATTTAACAATTTTTAACATTTAGTGAACTTCTTCCAGGCACTGGGGTGCTGTTCTAGGTGCTGCAGCTACCTGTAAGCATTGAGACCAGTTTGCAACCAAAAGTAGCTTGAAAACTCAGAGAGTATAAAATACATAAGGGAAATTTTGCATAATAATATAAGACATTTTATAATCAGCAAAGGAGAGGACGGGGCAGGGCTTGCTGTGGACTGAAGGTGTTTATCCCTCAAAGCTCAGGGGCTGGTGCCTGGAGTTTGGACTTTGGAGGTAATTGCATTGTGCTAGTAATTCAGACTTCTAGATGGAATGTTCCAGAAATGTGGGTGCATTGAGGTCCAAGTTGTGGCAACAGAACAGGTAACTCTAAGTAGCAGGTGATTGAGGATGCACAGCAGGTGTCCCACAGTCACCCACATGGCCAGGGCACAATCCCAGAACTGTGGGGTGGGGCCACAGCCTGGTCCTGAGTCAGGCAAGTGGGTGTTCAGATTCCTATTCTCTATGGCCAGACACCTAGCAGGCACATGTCCACACCCCCACCTTCCAGATGTGCAGAAACAGAAGGAGGTGAAGCAAGGTGCACAAGGGGACTGCTTCCAGGCTGGCTGGGGCTGGCCAGTCCTCACTCTCCCTTCCATGGCTGCACAAGGCTGCCGTGTGGGCCCCTCTGCCTTCCGCTGTCCCTGGGACACACAGCCTCATGCACCACCAGAAGATGCTGCACTGTGCACGACAAAGCATCTTCACAGCACCCCCTGGGTGGCACAGGACTTCATTTCCATAAGTTACGAAGGCTTACACAGCTTGAGTGCAGAGCCTTCGGAGCCTGCAATCCACACAGACAGCCTGCTGAGATCAAACGTAAAAGATAATGCAAGTGAAAGCATTTTCCACCCTCCAAAACTTATGAACATTAACGGGCGTTTTTCCCCAAATTCAACTAGTTTGTATGTATGTCATTGTGCTGAAGAACCGCACAGTCTTAGAAGTCTATTATCTAGAGTGTCTTTTTCATCTAATTCATAAATGTTTTATGTTGTAGTTCTTACTATAATCCCCCCTGATCTAAGAATAGCGTTAAAAACCATCAGCTGGAAAAGTTTATATACACATGTGCACATATGGACACATACCTGACAACACAACTAAGTAAAAATACCAGTTACCCAGCGAATTAGTGTAAGGTGACAGATTGAGTATATTTACATAACAGGAAAACCATGAAGACCAACACTGTAGACTTGTACTGTCTGCCTACTTCTGCTTCACCAAAGATAAAACGAGGGGACGGGGACATGAAGACAGTAAAGGCCTCAGTAGCGTGTAGGTGGCCCCCAGCACATGGGTGCATGGAGAGCACTGTTGTCACCACAGAAGCCTCGTTGATGCTGGTGTCACCCTCTCCTTCCATGTGATGGGGGAAGATAAACCCTACGCCGTTCCTCCAGGTGGCCTAACTTCCTGTGCGGGGAGCAGCTACAGTGGCTGCACATTCCTGTGTGTGACAGGATGATCTCTGTTGCTCCCTTGAAACACTTCAAGTGTGTGGAAGATGGTGTCTGGATCATTTCCATGTCGTCCTCAGGGTCTCACCAGAGGCATAGGAAACCACAGTCTGCAAGTGCAACACGAGTCTTTCATCAGAGGCAGCACTGTGACTGCCGCAGGAAAGCCCCTCACCTCTAAAGAAAATCACTTCCAGGTCATGTATTTGATTACACGGTGGTGGGTGCACACAGCCCTGGTCACAGATCAGGGTCCTCTCTGCCTCAAGTGCCCTGTCGTCGCTACCCAGAGCCTCTCTCAGAACCACAGACCAGACCTGGAAGTTAAGAACAGGAAAGGCAAGCTCTAGATCACCCCGCTTTGTGGAGCAAATCAGGAAGGAGCCTTGTGAGCATCACAGTATCCAAGACCTTTTGAGATGCAAGTGTGCGTTCAATAAATGAATGTAGGAGCATCTCCGACATAGAGGACTCTTTCTTCGTCTGCTTTATGCTCACACCTGCCTTTCTCCCCGACACTGAAAAGCCTCCAGTGTCACTCCTAGGCGTGGAACTGAAGACGCCCTGTCAGGCTGTGTCAAGCATCTGCTGCAATTGTTCCCTCCAGCATGTTAGATTCTCCTCAATAGAGGTGAGGAAATCAGATGCAGCCTCTGCATATCAGGTCTTCTGCGGTCACAACAGCCGTACAAGTTTCTTGGTGAAAGTGAGGTAGAAGCCACCCCATTAGACTCAGGTTTTAAGGCCATGCCCTCTGGCTGCCTTGTGTAGAATGCGTTCATGGAGGCTATGGAGTGGAGGCCAGAAAACTCTGGGGCGGAACTGCATTTCCCTAGTAAAGGCTGATGAGGCTTAGATTGGGGTGGAGGCAGTGGCTGTGCAGGGAGATGTTAGGATTAATTAAGAACTATCTTAAAGGTACAATTAGTAGAACTCATGTAGTAGTAGACCTGGGAGATAAGAGGAAGGCAAGCTCATCTAGACTGGAGTTTAATAAACGTGGAAGATGGTGATGAATTTCACCATCTTCCCAGTCGGTGGAAGACTGGGAGGCAGGCAAATTTCAGAGAGGAGGCCTGCAGCACAGGTGAGACCTGAGGGTGGGATTCGCTGGTGCATCTTGGGCTCAGAGAATGGTCTGAGAGAAGGCAAATGTGGGGAAAGGGCCAAGACAGCTGAGTGGGCCTTCGAGCCCAGGAAGAAGTACGTTCAGAAATGAGAGCGAATGTGGGAATTCCCAGGAATGAGCCACAGGATTTCCAGCTTGTAGACGCAGGGTAGAGTGAGAGGAACCAGAAATCCCCCACAAAATCACAACAGCAATTTTGCAGACATGGAACATTCTCTCCTATGGAATTTCAAGGGACTTTAAATAGCCAAAAGTATCTGGAAATTAAAAAAAATTAAAAAGTTAAAAGTGCCCTAATTCTTAATTCCAAAACTTACTACAAAGCTACAGTCATGAAGGTGTGATACTGCCACAGATACAGACAAGTTTGCAAATGGAACCAGACAAAGGGTTTTCTACACAGGGTACCAAGCCATCCAGTGGGAAAAATAACCTTTCAATAAATGGTGTGGAAAACTGGACATCAGCCAAAGACTGAAACTGTGCTCCGCATTACCACATAGACAACATAAGGTGGATCAAAGACCTGACTCAAATGTGAGCCCAAAACTATGCAACTCTCAGAAGTAAAAGAAGGAAATGCTTCCCAGCGTTGGATTGGCAATGGTTTCTTGGCTATAACACCAAAAGGACAAGAAACAAAATTAAAAGTAAACGAACTGTATTAGATCAAAATTTAGAACTTTGGTGTCATAAAAGAAATAACACAGAGAAAGTGCAGTCTACGATCAGGAGAAAACACTTGAGATCATGCATTTGACGAGGAATTAATACTCAGAATATATAAAGAACTCCAACTGAACAGCCAAACATTCCAAATAACCCAATTAAAAAGTGTGCAGAGCATGTGAATGGACCTTTCTCCAAAGAGGACACACAAAGCACAAGAAAAGATGTTGAATATTACAAGTTGTTAAAGAAATGCAAGTTGAAACCAGAATGGATTACACCTGTCTGTCCCCTACAGTGGCTGCCATCAAAACATGACAGCAACAAAATAGAGCCTAATAACTGCTCTCTGCTGCACTGGTTACTTTGCTGCTTCTGGACACAGTACCCAGCACCCACAATTTAAGGGAGGAGAGGTTTATTTGGCTCATGGTTTGGGGGAACTCAGTCCCTGGTTGGTTGCTCCAAGGCTGGGACATCATGGCAAGGGGGCACGGGAGAGCAAAGTACTCAGTTCTTGGTGGCTGGAAGTGGAGCAGAGGACAGAGCCAGGGAAAGCGGACAGAAAGACCAGACACAGACCCTCAGGTCTCCATGATCCCAGACAAACCCGGGATTGTGTCCCCTCTGTCCCCAGGGCTGACCTCAGAGGCAATCAAGTTGACACTCTGACACCACAGCTAAGATTTGGAGAAACAGGGTGCTCTTTTACAAGTGCTGGGAATATAGCAGGGTCCAGTCAAGGGAAATAGGATGGAGGGCCCTCAAAAAATCAGATATGATTGCCATAGGGCCCAGCAAGTCCACTTCTGGGCATATATCCAAAAAAATTCAAAACTGGCCAGGGAAGAAACTTCTGCAAACTTGTGTTCACACCAGCATCACTCCTGAGGGGTAGACACACTCAAAGTACCCACACACAAAAGGAAGGATGAATGGGGTGTGGCCCACATAATCAACAGGATGTGGTTCAGACTCAGAAAGGACAAGCTTCCGGCACACACTACAGCCCAGGTGAACATTGCCACCATCATGCCAAGGGCAGTAAGCCAGTCACACAAAGACAAATGCTGTGTGATTAAGGAACTTGGGTCAAACTCCCAGAAACCAGAAACTGAATGCTGATTGCTGGCAGCTATGGGAAGGAAGAAGTGGACAGTTGCTTCCTGGATAGAATTTCAGCTTTGTAAGATGAAAACATTTTGGAGACTGGTTGCTTGACAATGTGAATGCACTTAAAACTGCTGAGCTGTGTAATTAGAAATGGTTCTGATGATAAACTTTAGATCATATGCTTTTATTACTATCAAAATTGAAAGTAAACTGCTTTGCAGCAAAATATCTCAAATTGTAACCAAATTTCATACCTTAAGGAACTAAATGTACTAAATGATAAATTTTACTCTATGTGCGCTTTGTCACATTAATAAATGAACCAAATGAATATTTTAGACCTGAAACACATAACTTGAGCAATTAAGAAAATAAAAACAGAAGCCCCTGGCTGGTTCCCCAGTGGGGTGGGGGGTGCAGAGAAGTGAGTAACCCCAAGGACAGATCCACAGGGTTCCTGCCATCTGGAGGAGGAGAAACGGGGGCAGGCAAATGGTAGGGCATTGCGAGGGAACCCCAGCGCTGGCCAAGGAGAGGAGAGGGAATCCAGTGGGGCCCCAGCTTCACCCCCCCAGCCAGCGAGAGGCCGCACAACCTGCTCTCCCCATCCTCAGGGCATCCTACAGGGGAAGGGCAAGTCCAGCTCTTCCCTCAGCCACCTGTTGCTTCCAGGCAGGTGGTGCAGGGATGGCCCAGGCCTCTTGAGTGCAGGGACAGCCCGTGGCCAGCCCTGGACTGCTGAGGTTGCCCCCTCCTCACTGACACACCTGTTCTCCCCATCTAGGGAAGCCAGGGAGGTTAACCTGCATCTAGGGAACCCAGCGAGTCTCTGCAGCTCTGTAAAGGGGGCTGTCATCTCCAGGAACCTTTACTCAGAAATAATCCTCAAAGGTGATAATCTCAACCGGTCTGCAGGACTTTACTGAAGATGTTTGGTATTATTCTCCATGCAAAATCCCAGAACTAAAAGTAGCTCTGTGAGGCTGGCGCTTCCCACATCTTACCTTATTTAACCTTTACAAAACTCCAGGGAATGTTGTGCCCTCCTCACTTCAGAGCTGAGGACTCAGCAGGCCATGGTGAGACGGCACTGAGAGCCCATTCAGGAAGCCCTGGGGCCACATGCGAGGACACAGCCAGAGCCCCGTGGCCTGCCTCCTCTCTAGCCTGCGGAGACATCCCTCTCTGGCCTCATGGCATTGCCATGCATTTGTCTCTGAGCCACATAAGAATTTGATGCTATAAGTATTAAACAATGCAAATCATTTTGAACCTCCTTCACACAGAGGCAGAAGTATGAATACTGTTATAAGAATGTTGTTGTTGAAAATTGCTTTCTAGCCTTGTCAGAGCCATTGTAAGGCTACATAAAACCCCACGTTAAGGGACGCATAATTGAGAATTTTTAGAAACCGTGCCACGTCTTAAACAAAAGTAGCAATACTTCCCCAAACAGCTTCAGTGATGTCTACATAAAGGGAGGGTGAGGAAATCTGCTTCCTCGCCTTGTCTTCTATGTTGTTTTCCTAATACTTTTCTTTCCAGTTTAGCTTGTGCAGATCAGCAGAGCACTAGTGAAAGACCCCGTGAGAGGCGCTGTTCTGGTTGATACATTGTGTCAACCTGGGGAATCTGGAGGTTTAACTGAGTGATTCAGCAGGAAGCCAGAGTGCTTACTTTGCTTACATCCTGAGCCTGTGGAAAAGGAAGGCATGGAGATTGTGTGAGAGCTACACGCCCCCTGGGTGGGGGTAGCCTGTTTACAATGTAAGGGAAGGAGAGAGGCTGCTTGCAGCCATTCCTCCCCTTTTGCTGTGCTCTGCTGTCATGAACAGTTTGCCCTCTGCCATATGCCGCTCTGCCTCTAAAGCAGCCAAGTATGGACTGACACCTCCACAAACTATAAGCTAAATAAACCTTTCCTTCCTTAATTTTGGGTGTTGGGTATTTTGTCTCAGCAACAAAAAAAATGTAACCGAGACAGGCGCCCTTCCTAAAGCCCTCAGCCTGACCTCCATCACCCTCCCTACCTTTGCTGGTTACTGAGTCTATTAAAAGTCATTCACCTGACCTCTCACAAAGGCAGCAATTGGGCTGGGGATATAGCTCAGTGGAATAAGCACCTGCCTAGCAAGCGCAGGGTCCTGAGTTCGATCCCCAGTACCGCAAAAAAAAAAAAAAAAAAAAAAAGGCAGCAATTACTGGGAAAGTAACTCCCTGTGATGGTTCTTTACACATTTCTGAGAAGTGTCATTTTCTCAGGCAGGAAAAAGGTATCCTGTCACCCTACAGGACTTCCTGTTGGAGACGTGATGTAACAGCCTTCCTTCTCAAATCCGCCAAAAGTGGCCTCACTCTTGCTGCCAAATGCTAACTGCTTTAATTACAGATGGAAGAGAAGAACGTAATTTTCTCATTTCTCCTTCTCAGAGTGGTTGCCACAACAAAAGGTCCAGAAATCAATGTGTCTGCAGGATTACCACAGGTTAATTTCTACACATTTGAAAACTGCTTGGGTTTGCTTTGATTTCCAATAACTTCCTTTGGGTGAGAACCTGGAGGTGCACCCCTGTGGTGCTGGAGGGGTCCATTCAACAGCAGGTGTACCCAGTCCTCTCCTCCACTGTGATCTGTCCCACCACAACTCTGGTCTGCACTGAAGTCACACTGTATGGTAAAGAGTGTCCAATCCTGTAATTGTGCTGGTTCTCAGTCATACAGTTAACAAAGAACTCTAATTTGTGCAAAAGAAATACACATTCACAAAGGAGAACTGTTGCATGAGGATGGATAGACAGCTAGAAGTGCCAGCTTTGCTGACTCAGGTGGCACCGCTGTGCAGACCAACTGTTACTCCCAGTGACTGTCACCCTGCAAGTTGGATGATGCCTGATGCTGCCAGGCTCCTAGCTGCCATCCCTTCACTTCTCTTTCTGAGAAAGGTGGGTGCTGAGGGCAGTGGCATCACAGGACTGTCACAGCACTGTCAATTGATCTGCTCTCTGCCTTGGGACAGAGCCTGTCTGGGGAAGACCAGCCTCTAAAGATCAGTTCTCACACAAGTGGGTTAGGTGACTTAAGAGTAGGATTCACCCAGCCCTCAGTTGTCAGGAATCCCTGAAAGCCAGGTCTCCTTCCTATGGCGTTTTCTTCTCAGTCATGTCTGGTACCAGCTGACAGCACCTGGTTCATTCCTTGTTGTTGCTTTTTTCTCAGCTTTGCTACTTATAAGCATTCATTGGCTATGTCCTGTCCACATCACTGTTACTATCAGACTTCCTGGGACAGTACTTCCTGTGTTTGTTTGGGTTGATTGTGCTTAATGTAGCTGCGTTTTCATGGCAGTGTGTTTGGATTTGGGACTGTGAGCGCATCTCCAGCAGGGTGTATTCGAGGGAACCAGGTGTCACCCAGGCCCAGAAGGAATGGCTCCGCTCCAAATGAATGGTTCTTTGTCTTCTGTGAGCCCCATGGTGGTATTTCCAGCCTTTTACACTGCTTTTTCATTTAGAGTGTTTGGCATCATAAAATGGTGCAAATTTAAAGCTTAAGCTTGTCTTTATGGAAGACTTGTGTAGACAGATTCTCAGGGAGGTTATGGATAAGGTTTTGCATAGCCAAGCAAACCATGACTGCAAAGCTTCTACAGTTTCTCCCTTTACCGAAGAACGATTTCCTCTTGTTCCAGGGACTCTGCCAGGGATTATGATTCCCTCTTTGGCCTGGGCCCATGGCAGAGTTCTCTGCGCCCACCTGGGCTCACAATTACCTGTGCTGGCCATCAGCCCATGCCCCAGAGGCTCTGTGGCATCCGAGGGCAGCTGCACTGACCACTGTGGCTTAGAGTTTACTGCTTGCCTATGTCCTCAGAGGGTTCCCTTTGCTTCTCCTCAGCTCATCTGGAGTTAAAAGTACATTTGTTGCATTGATCTGTCATTTCTAGTGTCTTGGTAGGAGGCACAGTTTGGATTTGCCCCAGTTACACATACACACACACACGCGCACGCGCACATACACACTTCCTACTGGGTCCAGCTCTCACATATAGTTATGTGTTCTGATGGTAAGATACCGCAGGCATAATTTCCATTTACTCCACAGCAGTCACTGTCTTGAGTGTTGATCAGATGCCCTTCTCCCATCTATGTTCCCATTTCCCAGCTCTCTGGAGGATGTCAGAGAGGGGAGTGAGAAACCCACTGGCCAGGCCCACCAGGGCCAGGAGAAAGGTTTCTCCAATGGCAGTTTGGTAAATGATCCCAGACCAAGTGTTGTTTTCCCTACTTCTAACCACGAATTACGCAATGACTAACTTCAGCACAGATGCTTCTCCCCATCTCCCTGTGACATGTCTCTGTCTAAGCAGACTTTATCCACAGCACCTGTCTAAGGGGAGAGGCTGCCTTACTGAACGTCATCTTTGCTGTTGTGTCCAGGGTGGGACAACAGCTCTTATTAATGGTGATGCAGACTCACCTGGCCTTTAGGACACTGTGGACACAAAGGGATCCCTTTGTCCTCTGTTTCTAAAGTCATAGATTAATGCCAGGCAGGCAGGGCCCAGGGTGTGTGCTGCCCTTGGCATCAACAGCAGGAAGGTGACTATCACCCTCGGGAGGGGGCTGGGGTCCTTCCTCACAGACACAGTCACAGGGCTACAGGGCTGACCTGCTGCTGTGAAAGTGCAGACAAGACTTACACTGGTTCTGGCTCCTGGCACCAGGACTTGATGAGTTCTCCCATGTGGTCTCTCTGGGTCCTCAGGTGCCTTTCAGGTGCTGTACTTTGGTTTGTTCTCTAATATGCTGCTGTTCCTGTGTGCCTGAGATCCTGTTCAAGTGAATTAGGACCAGGTTTCCTTCTGTATGGCTTTGGCCCTGGCACCTAGGGAGTCTGATGCAGATGGTTCTGTGAAGGTCTTTGATAACCATTCCATTTGCACATGTAGGAAAAAAGTTGAATTTTTTCCATAAGAAAACATCAATAAATTAATGATTTATTAAATTAATTAATGAATTACCCAGAGCACTTCTCGTCTTAAAAGAATCTCAGAATATCACAGTGGAGATCTCATAAGTGGAGATAAAAGTAAAAACAACTAATTTCTCTGTCATGGGCATCAGTTGAGCTTTGATGGGAAAAGGCACAGTATGGCATTCCTCAGGGTCAGCATCCAGGAGGGCATTTCTGATAGAATCACTAATTTATAATGAGGTTACTCAGCACTCTAGGACAGAGACCTCTTGCCTTGTCAAGGAGTCAGAGACAGTGTGGTTTGTCCTAATTCCAAACAGCTTGATTATAAGCCGCTCCACTTGCTTTGCAGAAAGATAATCAAATGCTCAGGCTCATCACTGCTATGTTTACTGGTTCTGTTATCTTTCTACTTTCATGAAGGTTTGCCCTAAATTCTTAGCAAAGTGCCTGTGTCCAAGGCATGAGTGTGGGAAGGAGGTGCAAACCTCAGACCTCTAAATTGTGGCTCATGACTTACACTGCAGTTCCTTCTGCAAGGATTTCTCCCCCATGCCCTTCTGTAGCTTTTTGGCTGCGTTTCCCCCTCTGGATCACTCCACCAGTACTGCACTAGTTAGCACATTCCCTGCAACTGTAATCAACCGTGTTCACCAGCAACTCCACTGCCTGCCCTGTGTTGCTGTGTCACTGTCACTGCTGTATCTAACTCTGGGGCCAGGGTCTGTGCAGAGTGGCCCACAGGTGGATGCAGCACATTCTGGAGTGCTCCTGAGTGACCTTGCGTGGTACTAGGCTTTCTCCTCCACAGGCACCAGTAAGCACCTCAATAGCACAGACACAGGACACTCAGGCTCACTGGGCACTTCCTGGGTTCTGGCGCTGTGCATCCACACCCTACTCGTCCACAGATCCACCTCATCCGCCATCCCAAAGAGGTGCTACTACTGTCCTCACTTCCCAAACCGGAACAGAAGCACAGAGAGATGGAGACAATTGACAGCTGCACATCCAGAAAGCAGCAGAAACAGGATTTGCCTTTGGGAGCTGGGTCACGCACTATTACCCAGGATGTCCCATCCCTCAGCTGATGCCAAGAATCCTGTGCAGCTGTGCCTTAGTTACTTTTTCCTCTTGCTGCTGAGACAAAATACCTGACACCCAAAATTAAATGAGGAAACGTTTGTTTAGCTCACAGTTTGTGGAGGTTTCGGTCTATAATCAGTGCTCCTAGTCAGGGTGGCATGGTGAGCGGGTAATTGTTCAAGGCAGGAGAAGCCAGCAAAACCAACAAGAGCCAAAGAAGGGAGAGAAGCAAGACTCTTTTCCTCTTTTATGTTATATGCAGGCTACCCACCCTCAAGTGGGTGTAGCACTCACACCATCTCCATGCCCTTCTCCTGCACAGGCTCAGGATATTTACAAAAGGAGGACTTCAGCTCCCTACTGAATCGCTTGGTTAAACTTCTAAATTTCTCAAACTGATACAATGAACAACATTCTAGAGTAATAAGGGCGTGTCGTCTACATCCCAGGACATAGAACTGCTGAGTTACTTAGTTAAGCTTCTGAATTTCTCAAGTTAATATAATGTATCAACCATTACAATCCACCCCTTGTCAATTTGGCAACCAGGCACAATTCTTTAAACCTATTTCTAGATACAAAGACATGCTTATTCTTTTCATTTCACAACTTGAACATTATAACACAAGTGTAACAATCCTTAAGAACCAGTATAAAGCCTGGTTCAACATTATATTACATTTACCCACAATATCTTGCCCCTGATCCCCCAAAGACTTATGCACATCCATTTATGCAAACAGCATTTAGTCCCTCTCTGAAAATTGCCAAATTCCTAACAGTTTCATCATCACTGAAAAATCCAAGTCCTGAGTATCCTCCAAGATATAAGACAAACTCTGAACTGCAGGCCCCTGAAAAGTTAAACCCTTCCAACATTCAATGGCACAAAATAAATATTACCACTCCAAAAGTTACAAACGGGTATACAAAGGATTGGTACCAAAGCAAGTCCAGCATCCAGCAGGGCAAACATTAAGTCCTGTAGTTCCATGCCCAGCATCTGAAGCAATCTATGGCAAATTACGAGCTCCAAAGGACCTAAGTGACTCCACTCCTATGGCACTTCTGGTGGTTACAGCTCCAATGGCTTTTCTCTTAGGTCCACTTTGCTCCTTCCTTGCAGTTTTCCTTAGATGATACATGTTCCTGGCTTCTCCAAATTTCTGGAGTCTCCACTGCACTTTTGGATTCACGCTCGCAGCTTCACATATTTCCCTCTCAGGGGCTCACTGTCGGGCCTCCCCGGCCTTCTGAATTCAAGGGGAAGGCCCATTTAATCCCATAACTCTTGCATTCTGCATGGACCTAAAACCAGCACCATATGGATGATGCCAAAGTCTGCTGCCAGCGGGAGAAGTAGCTAGGTTTCCCTCTCTCTTAGCTATAGAGGTCAAGTGCCTGGATCACTGGGCACTCTAAATCCAATTCTGAAGAATAAATTTTCTATGCAGCTGCCATTCTAGAACATGGTGGTCTGGAGCTTTCTCCTCAAAACAAAGTCTTTACTTTTGTAGGTTTGAGGCTGCAAAGGGTGGAGACTTGTTGCTGCTTGTGATGCCCTCAAGCCATCTTTTATATTTTCCTCTTCCTTCTCAGCAGCTGAGATCTCCTCAGCTCTATCTTTATAGTCCATGGCTTTACTGAAGCTTCCTTTCTGGCCAAATTCACATTTTGAATCAGTCTGCTTGGCTCTTTGCTCTTGATTCTGAACATAAATCTGGCTAAAAGCCCCCAACAACAGCCACACCAGCACCTCAATATTCAACTGCCTTGAAATTTCTTCTGCCGGATTAATTAGTCCATTGTCCTTAATCTTAGTCTCAGGCAGTCTCTGGACACAAGCAAAATGCAGACAAACTTTCTGTCAAGCCACAAAACTCATTGTCTAGAATTCAGCAGCAAATGTAGTCCTCCCAAACCTGATCTTTACTGGCGGATTTTTATCAGCTTTGTGGTCTTCTGACTTTCTGACCAGGATCATAAAGAACAACCTATCGATCCCCGGTACCGGAAAAAAAAAAAAAAAAAAAGAACAACCTAATGTGTTCCAGCTCTACTCTTTCAGGCAACATCTCTGAACCTTTCCCAACTCTTCCCACAAGCCATTCTCAAAGGTTCTTGAACCACATGGTCAGGTAGAGTCACAGCAATGAGCCTACTTTCCTGGTACCAAACTCTGTCTTGGTTCCTTTTCTCTCATCGTTTAGACAAACTACCCAACACCAAAAATTAAGAAAGGAAAGGTTTATTTAGCTCACAGTCTGTGGAGGTTTTAGTCTATAATTAACTGGCTCCAAGGCAGGGTGGCATGGCAGAGGAGCAACAGTTCAAAGCAATAGAAGACAGCAAAAGCAAAAAGAGCAAAAACCTCTTTTTCTCCCTTATATTGCATGTAGGCTGCCCACCCTCAAGTGGGTGTAGCATTCACACCATCTCCGTGTCCTCCTCTTGCACACAATGGGGATTTTCACAAAATGAGGATCCTGGCCCCCTGCTGAATCACTTGGTTAAATGTCTAAACTTCTCCAGTTGACACAAAACAATACCCTAGAGCAGTAAGGGCATGGC
Organism: Dinomys branickii; assembly: GCA_004027595.1. Taxonomy (NCBI): domain Eukaryota; kingdom Metazoa; phylum Chordata; class Mammalia; order Rodentia; family Dinomyidae; genus Dinomys; species Dinomys branickii. The sequence continues at coordinate 15,091 of PVLD010013398.1, read as the reverse complement.
CTCTGCACCCCAGGATGTAGAACTGCTGAGTCACTTAGTTAAGCTTCTACACTTCTCAAGTTGACACAGTGTGTCAACCATTAGAGGCCTTCAGCATACAGACCCATCTTCAGGTCTGTGCTGCTCTGTGTGACTGTGCACTCTTCCATGGGAGAGCTGTGCTGGGGAAAATGCCAGAAGGGAAGGGAGACAGGAGCCCATCTCCCCAACACCCCTAACCACTTATGTCTCTGCAGCCTAACTGCATCATGGTCACGGTTACTTAACATTGTGGCTGGGTTCCCCACCGTCGTTCCTTGGCAGGGATCCATGGAGACACAGGCTGAGCCCTGTCCGTCTTTTTGGTTGCTGTTTCCAAAGGATCGGACATGGTGCTTTTGACAACAGATGAGCTTCCCTTTAAACCATCATCAGGAGCTGGGACATCCTGCACACGGCCTTCTAGGAAAGTGGCACAAGTGTGTGAAAGTCATGTGATAATTTCATCCACAGGGCCATGCTGGTGCACTGTGGCTGAGCTGGGGAGCTGAGTTTGAGGAGGACAGGGCAGCTGCTGAGATCCAGCAAGTGGGCAGGAGCTACAGTTTCAGTTTCCAACTCACAGGCACAGGGTCTGCACATCCCCTGGGCTGAGGACGAGGATGATCAGATGCAAAGGCCAAGGCTTTACCCTCTCAGCCAGGGACTTTACTCTTAGGTTTCCTTTGAAAAGTTGCAAAGCATAAAACTTGTTGACAGGGATGGTTCTGCAACCTGTCAGGGTCTGTTCCCTGTGACCTGAACAGGGAGATGGGTAGAAGTGGGGAGCCCCAGGCCTCTTCAAAGGGAACTGTAGCATGCACAGCCAAGGAGGAGACTTTCTCTGCAGCCACACCACCAGGGAACATCTTAGACCACCTCCAAGTGTGCTTGTGTGTTAACTCATCCTGCATCTTTCCCTAGAGTGGTTCATGTCACCTGCTCACCCTCATCACTGGGAATGTCTTCTGACCTGCGAGTTGTACACAGCTGGCCTTGCATTTGGCTCCTCCACACGAAAGGACACCAAGGGACAAGATACAGGCTCAGTGACCATGACCCCAAAGCTCCCTCGAAAGGCGCTTGCTAATGGGGAAACTCAGTGCATGTTTGTCTCAGGACAGTGGTCTGTACTAACAGACCCAAGTGTTTAAGACAGCCTAGAGTATGGTGTCACATAGCACCCTGGTGACAACAGAGGTTGGAGCCTTTCCTGCAGGCTTTGTCCTTGGCCTGGGACTTGGGGCCAGAGCATGGCTAACAGGCAGGCAGGGACCTCCACCTATATGCTCTTTGGCACTGGTTAACATGGCCACCCCATTACCTTGCTTCCCTCTGTGTGACAGACCAGAGGACACTAAGGTCAGACACGTATCCCAGGACCTGTGGCTGGCTAGTGAGTGCTCACTCTCTTTTGTTAATTTTAGGTCATGTGTGTCAGCCAGTGTCGTATACAGATGTCACTCACTGGTTCATTTCCAAGCGTGGCCCCTGGTGGGACATCCAGAGCCTCCCTCTGCAGAGACGGGGCCAGAACTCTGCTCCACAACCACTCTGGGGAATGTTCCCTCCTGATGCTGAGTAAATCATGCTGTCCTCAGGAAAGAGGCCCAGTGTCTCCCAGACCTCCTTCCCGAGGCCCTGGCCAGCAGCGTCATTCACCCTGGCATCTGTGAAGTCCCAGAAAGACACAAAGACTTGACCGGTTGTAACAGAAAATGGCTCCCCAGCCAGGACACTTCAGTTTCTTCATCGCCCAGGTAACAGTTCCTGTTCCAGTTCCAGTTGCTCCTGCCCCTTAAAAGGACTAGTCACTGTGATGCAGAGCTGGTCACTATGATGCACACTGTGTAAACCAATTCCCAATTGACAAGACATGCCGCCTTTGTGCTTCTGCTTGCTTATCCCATACAGACTCTAGACCACCAGGGATCAGGGCCTCGTATTCTGAGAGTGATCCTGACCAGTGCCACGGATGTAAACAAATTGGCCTCCAATTCCTGGTGTCACTTCAAGGTTTCTGCTACTGTTGCACTGTCGGCACACCTGCCTTCAGGTGCGTCCTCCAGGCCTGGGGATGCTGAGAAGTGCATCAATGGAGATGTTCTCCCAAGAGCTCCTGGCCTCAGGATCCCATAGGCAATGTCAATACTCGAGCTGGAGACGAGGGCAGGGACAGAAAGACTGAGGCTCCAGGGCAGATCTCTGTCCCCACCTCCCGAGCTCCTGAGAGCTGTGTCTATATGCACCACCCCTCTTGGGGCTGCAGGCGTGGCCGTCTTGGGGGCACAGTGAGGGATGCTCTTGGGGCAGCATGGTCCCATCCTGGGGGTGGCAGCCCTGTTCCCAGGCAGAACCTCCTGCTTTGCCAACTCTGAAAATGGAGCCCCAGGCCCCAAAGGCAAAAAGGGAGATGGGGTGCTCAGACTGAGGCATCACCGAGGTTATATCCTCCACCCCTGAATGCCACCTCCAGGCACCTCAGATTTTAGTGACCCCTTGTTTTGCACAGTCGAAGTCCAAAAGGAGGCATCTCCGGTCCCGACTCACTGACCTGGTACTCTGGACCATGAATAGTATAGAAGGTCTGCACCCTAGGCTCATGTCCCTGGACTCTGTGACGTGGCTGTCCTGCCATTGTGGGGCCTGACCTTCACCAAGTCTTTCTGGGGGCAGAAAAATAAGCAGCTTGCTAGTTTGCTCTGGGTAAATGATACACAGGGCAGTCTTTAAGTGTCCAGCTTTTGATGTAAACCCAAGAGAAAGCAGAGACTTGTCCCTTGAAGCCAGGCCTGGTCACCGGGAAATGTACTCTGCTCTTCTGCTTATAGGCGTAAGACTAGAAAAATTGGATTCTGATCTGGCTTTATTCAAACATTTTTTTAAATTATGATTTTAAAGCTGTACAGTTTTTACCTAGCTAGGAGCAGCCCACTCTGTGTTTCTCAGAGAATTTCTGTGGTTTGGACCTCAGTGCCAGAACCTGCTCCTGGAGGAGAGGACTGAAGCTACGGGCTTTGCAGGAAGTAGCGGGTTGGAGCCCAGCAGTGTCTGATGGAGACAGGAGGAGGGAGAGACGGCCCACAGGAACTCAGGACAGAGCAGAAAGCACCAGGATGGCCAGCAAGGGAAGAGCTCTCTGGGCAACCTCGCTGTCTTTATGTGCCTTGAATGCACTCTCCGGTCGTTCTGCAGTCCCCAAGTGTGGGAAGCGGCTGTAGCACATGGCCTCCATGTGGGTAGTGGAGAGTGTCCAGCCCCACAGGGAGTACAGGATAACCAGGGCCCTCAGCCTGCATCCCTCCCCTGCCACTCCAGGACCTGCTGCTCCACCCCAGACACAGTCTATGTCCCCTGTCTTTGCAGTGCTTGGGGCCTCCATTGACAGGTCTCTCCTCTGCCTCCTATCCCCAGCAGTGTCCATGAAACACATCTTCCCACGTGGCCTCATGCCCTTCATGGACTATCAGCACCTACACGTCTTTACCTGCTCGCCCTGTGTCCACAGTGCCTCATCTTGTGCTCGGCGAATGGTTCCCGAATGAGGAAACTCAGCAAGAAATAGGACAGGCACACACAGGCAGAGCAAGAGTGGGCAGAGTTTGCCCCACTGAACTTCACATGTGGTCACTCAGTAGCTCGTGGCTATCTTGGTCCCAGAGGTGGCAGGGCAGAAAGTGCTGTGGAAGCCACCGTTGGCTCAGAAGCTGGAGGCTTTGGAACATGAGCAGTGTGAGTCTTCTTTCACCTGAAGATGTTTTTATCCACCCAAATCTTACACAATCCCATTCAGGGCAGTGAAGCTGCATCTCAGTTGCCCTCTCATTGTAAGTTGAGACACAGCATCCACCCCCTGCAGCTTTAAGAGGGCGTGCTGGCGCGCATGTTTCCAGCCCTTGTTGACCAGCTCCAGTGCAGGACAGCGTGACAGAGGGGCCTGGTGGAGCAGAGTGGCTCACAGCGTGGCGGACAGGAAGCAGAGAATGTGAGGAAGGGAGTCACACCCGCTGGCCACAGAGACCTGCGCCAGCCTTCCGGTGTCACATTCAGCCATAGTCAGCAGGGAGGGCTCCAATGGTGAGCATCACCCCGGTGACCACCCCAGCACATCTTCCCAGGCCCCCACGAGGCTGGGGAGTACACCCAAGTGTAAACAGTCTCAAGCAGTTTGCCCTCCTGTCATGGACGCATGGTTCCCCATGTCAAGTCACTAGTAGCAATCTCACATAACCCCACCCAGTGCCCCCACTGGTCTGAGCACAGAGACTCCCAGCTGGATGGTCTTTGCTGTGGTCCTACCAGGTGGGCACTGTAAGTCTGCATCTCCAATGGGGAAGAGACTTCAACCCTGCCCCAGCCAAGAATTCAGACCCAAGGAATGATGGATCTAGGTCTGCTCGGGAATGGCGCCAGGGAAATCGTCCCAAGCACAGCGCCAGGCCACCTCTGCAGCCTCCAGCCAACATACACCCTGCTATGAAGGGCATCAAATGGGCCCTGCTTCTCACGGCAAAATGCTCTGTATCCTGAACTCTTCATCCCGAACACTGCATGAAAAGAGGACGCATTTAATCCATCAAGTGATCCTAGGAACCCAAGTTCATGCTTGTCACACACAAGCTGTGGAGTGCTTCCTGTGTCACCCTGAGAGAGTATAATGTGAGTGACCTCAGGAGAAGCTCTCACTCTCTCCAGACACACACAGGGAAAGAACAGCACCAAAGAGCCCCCAGCCCCTTCCAAAGCAACGTGCTGAGAGTCTGTGAAGGAAACACATTTACTGAGGGAATGGAAGCGCTCAATTTAATGCTACCTCACTCTTGGAAGAAACTCTCAAGTCTCTTAACAAACACTATTTCATCCTGCCATTAAGTTGTTATAATTACTCAGGATTTGACCAGATGGCAAATCATTTCCAAAGACCAGGTGTGGGAGAAGCAGAGATAATCACAGAGCTGATGACTGTGGTGAAAGTCATTTGAAAACCTGGAACAGCAGCACAGTAGTGCTTCCTGTTAAGACTGAGCCCCTCCAAAAACATAAAGAAGGGCAGGAACAAACTGACCTTCTCATGTACACCTCACTAAATCAGGTGTGGATGTGGTGCCCCGTTCCCCTGACCCCAGCGCCAAGCTCAGCAGAGGCTCTCCGTACGATGTCTGCTTGGGACTTCGGAAGCACAGCAGCAATAAATGCCTAGGAAGGTGCAAACGGCACCGTGGCAGACAGTGTCAACTTAAATAAATCTCCAACCTGGAAGCAGGCTGACATTTCTCACATCTCAGTCCCGTGTGCAACAGCATGGATTTCATGGTCGCAGCTGGAAGTCACAGAGTCCTTAATTCATTTCCAAATGAACAGTTTCCATCAGGCAGCTACCCAGCATTTCTCCTGCCCTCCTGAGGACAACCTGACCAACACTTGTGGTCCACCAGCCAGGGCTGGCTCTGGGGGCCTCCTCCATGTTGGGGTCCCAGGACATGCCTCCCAGGCTGTCGGGTGCGTGCCAGCACGATTTCCATAGGGGCCATTTTCCCTGGTGATGACGAACCCAGGGCCACGAGCTGTGCTGAAAGCTTTCCTGTTCCACGGACGCACAGGACCCAAAGCCCTGTCAAAGCTACCTGTGCTGGTCTCAATCTGCAGTCGACCTCACACAGGCTCCTTGACTGTTCACCTCATAGCGAACCTTGACAATCAGGTGAATTTCCCGACCAGGTGAGTCACTCCGCATTCGATTGATACATCAGAGTGCGGAGATGAGCGATGCCCAGCTCCCAGGACCGGGGAACTGCAGTAGGCAAAGCACAGGCCCTGCACTCAGTCAGGCCGTGGTCCTTGCCTTGCGGTCACCGTGGGTATTGGGTGTTCTCATCAGCATCGTGAGTGCTCAGCTGACTTCTGCTCAGCAGCAGGCCTCTTGGACCACTGCGTCTCCTGACTCCAAGACACCTCCTCCCTCCTGACCTTCCTCCTGCTTCTCAGACCTCCCCTCCAACCCTCTGTGCTGATTCCCTTCTCCCCAGCTGCTGAGCGTTTTTGACTCATTCTTGTCCCTTTGCTATTTTCCACCTAAGTGCATCAGGCTGAGCACCATGCACTCAGATGTGAAGAGCAGGGTTGCCATCCCTCTAGATTCACATCCGGAAGCCCTGACATCCTACACTCACATCTGGATGCCACTGTATTTGGAGATAGGCTTCTCACAGCAGACACTGGGTGAAATGAGGCTCCACACAGGTGGGGCACCGAGTTGCAAATACCTGGGCCCAGGGATGCTTCAGATCCAAACCATCATGGTACTGAGGGGGTTCTTGGCAGTTATCTGCTGAGTGAGGCACGAAGGCGAGTGAAGCATAGGGAAGGGACCTCTTCCAGGGCCAAGACCTATCCACACACTCTTAGAGGTGGGAAGCACACAGTCCTCCCAGCTTGCCCAGGTGAGGGAGTCCCACTCAGCTTCCCCAGCCACCAGAGTTGCCAAGATGCTCCCCGGGAGCTCAGGAGCAGCTCAGAATCCACTTCTTTTTTTTTTTTTTTTTGCGGTACTGGGGATCGAACTCAGGACCCTGCGCCTGCTAGGCAGGCGCTTATTCTACTGAGCTATATCCCCAGCCCAGAATTCACTTCTGATACCCACACTCCACACTCCGCAAGGCCATGGGAGAAGGCCATGGGAGGAGCCCAAGGGCCAGCTCCCACAGAGGGTCCCCCTGATCCAGCGCTAGCTTGGAAGGAAGGGGGTGAATGAGACCCCGCCATGCGTCATTTCTACTCCACAGAGGGGCAGTGTCACCTCCCCAGGGATGAGAGATCAGGCCACAATCCAGAAGGCATTTGTCCTGTGTTGTTCACACTAATGCCACCTGAGGCCATTCTACATCAGCTACATAGTTCTACCTGTGAAGCTCACGTCCCCCATAGTGTGGGTGACCCTAAACTAGAGCGGGGCTCTCAGCTTCTCAACTGTGTGACAGGAGCGAGGAGAAGAGTTGTGGGTGGTGGTGTCACCTTCAGGACAGGAGGACCACATGGCACTGCTCAGCTAGAGCGGCCCTTCCCCTGCTCCAGCCCGGTGTGCTTGGAGCCTCCCACAGACTGCCTGGGCCGCAGATCCCTGAGCCTCTCTCCTGAACCCTTCACTCAGCCTGGGGCTTTGGGTTCAGGCTCTGAGATGTCTTTTCAGCAAAAAACAGCCCCGATTTGCAACTGTGGAGATTTCATAGGCACAGCTGGTGCCCAGAGACCGCTCCTCACTTACAAATGTCTTGGTCACTTTTTAATCAAGCAGCCAGTGCTCTGGCTTGCCAGTGTGTCTTGCTTAATGCTTCTCTAAGTTTTTCCGAATTTCACTGGGGTTAACTCTGTGCCCTGACAGCCACACGTGTAACTTTTTTTCAGAACTCATCTCTCCACATCATGGGGGTGGAGCCCAGGCGGGGCTGTGTCTTCAGGACCCTGAGCTGCCCTTGTGTCTGGATCCTCGGGCTGCGCTCTCACAGACACTCTGGTTTGACTCGTGTCCCAGGTGACACAGAGCAGACAGGTTGTTATTTTTATTTTTCTATTTTTGCAGAGCTGGGGATCAAACCCAAGTGCTCCTGCCTGTCCACCAAGAGCTCTACAGAGCTGTGTCTCCACCCAAGATCCCACCTTCCCATGAAGAAATAAACTACTGTATGTGTAGCAGTGTCGTGGGTATGAAGCACACATACTGATAGCTGAAGTCAAGAAATTATAAGTCATTTTCCCTTAAATTCTTACCTATCCCTCCATCTAAATCTCAGAATAAATTCTTCTTTATAATCAGATTGAGAGTTTTAAAAGTCCCCTTATTTAATGTTCCTAAGTCACACAGTGACTTAAATGTTCACCTCGAAGTGAGCCTTGATAATCAGGTGATTTTCCTGACCAAATTCATAAATTCATAAAATACAAGAATCTTAGTAAAGTCTGTATTTAGGATTTGGAATGAGACATCAGATACTCTGAAAGGCAAAGGAATTTCTAAAATCAGGTTACACTGCCTTTTTCATAATGTTATACCTTAAAAAATAACCACTGGTTACCTACCATAATAATAAACAATAATTTTCTGAAACTAAAAGCTCTACTTTTTCTATTAAAATATATGATAAATGGTTCATTATTATCACTATAAACCAGTGATGATGACCAGATTGTGTATTTCAAGGTGATATAAAAGTAGTGTCTATCTGATATACATATTTGGCAATGGAAAACATGAAAAGGAAACAATATTAACTGTTAATAAAAAGCATTTCAAATTGAAAAAATGACACCAAAGGTATTCAATACTTAAAAGTTATTCTTAAAATGAAATATTAAAACAGAACACTGTTCTATCATATAGTTTTGACCTTGTTTGGGACAAATATTCCAGAACCAAAAAAAAATCTTTTCTTTCCTTTTATTCACATCTTTTTTAAAAGAGTTCAATGCATTGTGTACTTGCTCTGACTTAGGCTCTGCTACTTGGAATGCTATTGCTCTGGATAGTTCAGATTCCTTTCTGGGTTTTGGTCACCGTATTCCACAGCCGTCCCTGTGCATCTCTTCTGTAAGTAAATAAATAACTGCTGCCCGTGCTGAGTATTCAAGCACTAAAAACACCAGCAACTTGGGGAGCTATGAGCAAAATAAAACCCGGACCCCTCAGTCCGTCAGCAGCACAGCCCAAAGGGCGCCGACATTTCCAGCTGGAGGGCGATCTGTTCCCCACGTTCCTTTCCCAGCTGTCACGCACAGCGTAAAGCGCTCCATGCTGCGAGCTGCTCCACGCTGCGAGCTGCCCCACGTGGGGCTCTCAGTGAGAAGACCTGCCTGGAGCAGCCCTGGGCTTGGGCAGAACAGCAGCCAAGACCCCGATCCCAGAATGCTTGTCCTGTCTCCTCCCCGAAACACCACCCCAACCCAGCATCACCTTCTGGTTCAGTGTCTGTGGGTTCTCCGCCCATGCCTGCCTCCGGGTAGATGGACAACTTTAAGCTTAGGTACCACAGGGGAATAACACTACTTTCTTCTGTTTCCTCAGTTTTTCAGTGTTTTTCTTCCAAACTTGGGATTCTAAAAGAACAGATTTCCCAAGAAATAACTGGAAAGAAATTTCCACCTTGAAGCAGTGCACTAGCTTTACCACATGCTACTCCATAAAACCTCGTCTGTGCTTTAAAACAGTCATCTGGATGGAGGCTCTCTCCACCTCATGAATATTCATAGATGCTCACCAGTGGTTGTGCTGGAGTAAAGTGCAGACCTGTGGTCCTCTGGATGACATTGAATATCTGCTTTGTATCTGGCATCTCCTCTCCTCTCTGAGCTGCATCTGCTTTGTAAAGGAGTCAAGCTGCCTTTACGTCTCCTCTCCAAGGGCTGGGGATGTCTACAAAGGCTCAGATGACCCAGTGTTTCGTGTACACACGTCTTAGCTTTTATGTTATGAAACAGGTAATTTGTCAGCCAGCAATCCTGCCAGTACCGCCAACGAGCAAAGAAAAGACCGAATAATAGCCAATTTCCCTCAATTAATACTTTAACAGAAGGTCCTCATTCCACGTAGGTAGGAAAATAGAACACGGTTTTTGTGCCTGCTTCAGCACAGGATGTTGTGCTTTCATCTGGTTTAGAATAACCCTTCCTGCTTCTCCTGTGGCTATGTTGTTCCGTCTCTTTTGTTAGTGAATGTCTTCCCAAAATGTCTTAGGGAGATCTCAGGGTCTGTGTCACGGGGATCATCCCAAGTCTGCTCAGCTTTGCATTTTGTTTTTCCGCTTTCTACACCATGGCGCTTGGAGTTGCACAGGTGGCTGCTTGCTCAGAAGCCTGTCCTGCTGACCTTCCCATTCTGAGTCCCAGGAAATGTAGATGTTCCTCCTGACTTTAGCTGCCAGGAAGTAGCCCAAAGCCTGCAGTGTGTCTCTTTATGACCTGTTCTGCTGGAGACCTTCTAGTGTGAGTTCCTTCACCTTCCAGTGCCAGTTCCCCAGGACTGGCAGCGGGTACCTGCAAAGCAGGGACCGCATAGGATGGGGTGCGGCCTCTCTCTACTCTCTATTAATTGTAGCTTTCCAGATATTCACTGTGCTATTGATAAAGGATGGTTGGGGACCTGAAGCATCAGAACTGAAAGTAGTTAAGGAATCAGAGCCCAGGATAAAAGGCACCCTTTCATGGGTGAAAGGGGAAGCAAAAGTCACCACAGAAATTTGTATCAGTCCCCCACCTCCTGTGTGGCAATGTTCACCCACCAGAACGGGAGGGGAGCTTGGCGCAGGCCTCAGTGCATGGGAAAACATTAGGCCAACGCCCTGTGTGTGCTGAACTGGCTCTAGATAGAAATATTGTAAATGTGGGTCCTGTTGTCCAGTAGACAAGTGAACAATTCTGTGAGCAATTATACGTAATCAAGAACACCCAGTGACCGATTTTTTGCTTCCTTTTATGTGCTTTGGAAAAGTTTTTTCCCGCTAAGGTTGCAGCCAGATGGTCGGTCAACCGTGTCTGAATCTGTAACTAAAATAGAAACCTCATTGTACCTAAGAGTTTAATATATAATTGCGAAAGTATATCATAAAGCAGAAAACATTCCTCTGTGTCAGAGGAGCCTGGCTCCCCTGTCCCACCAGAAGGACTTCAGGTGTCTTTGTTGTTTGTCTCTTCGCCCGTGTCATTTCCTCCTGCAGGAATCTCCTGGACCAGCTGCAGCCGGACCACAGCCAGTTGGTACCTGAGTACAGGGACCTGACAGGTAAGCAAATTTTCAGGTACAACCAGGACCCTGCAGGAAGGATGTCACGAGCCCACCTGAGTGGGAGTCATAAGGGGCCTCTCGGCAGGTTGAAGGTACGATTAGTGGGAAGTGTTACAGAACTTTTGAGAAGTCATGGGCCGTACTGAGTCTAAAGAAAGAGGACCCTATATAGAAATAGTTCAATCCATGCTTCAGAAAAGGAGAATTAAGACCTCTAACCATCAGGTTGGAAGACATTTGGATTTTGTTCAAGAATGCTGCCCTTGGTTACCCGAAGAGGGCATTTTGAATTTGTCCACGTGGAAAAAGTTGGGGGAAGGTCTTAAACAATATCACACAGAGCATGGTCCGGAGGAAGTTCCAGTTGACACTTTCACTTTGTGGAGCTTAATTTGTGATGCTTTAGATCCTGTGCAGGAAAGTTGCCAGCTTACCAAAAATCTTGATGAATCTCCCAAAGAATCCATCCCTTTAATTAGAACACCTAGTTATTACTTTTCAGGTTAAAAGGTATGAGACTTGCCCAGCCCCACCTGACATTGTGGACTCTGACAGCAAGCCTCTCAATCCTGACAAAGCAGCCCAATTGGAGGAAGAGGCCACTTATTATGGGCATCATGACAATTTCTTTTTTCCCATAGCTGATGAGGTCAATCAGGCTAAGATTAAGCAAAAACCTTCAGGTAGTTTTACAGCCTTGAGGCAAGATCTAAAGGAGTTGAAATTAGAAGAAAAGCTTCCCACCGTTCCTCCTGCACATTGCACATCTGCCCAAGATCCTGATTTTTCCTTTTGTTTCCCAGTTACTTATACTGATGACGATTATAGTGAATATTTTCCCCTCCCTTTCAAATTACTAAAAGAACTCAAAAGTACATGCACCACTTATGGGCCCATGGCACACTACGCTTTGACCCTTGTGGATTCCTTGACCTTACATTGGATGACCCCATATGATTGGCTCCAGATAGGCAAGGCTTATCTGAAATCAGATTTTTATGATAGGCCAAAAGCCAAGCTCTGAAAATCTTAGATCTGCTGCTACTAATACAATAGTAATATAACATATAGTTATACTATATGATATATGTAGTATATGATATATGTAGTATATCATACATAACATATAACGTAATATAATAGTAATATAATATGATAGTATAATATGATATATAGTCTATATAACATATATGGTATATGATATATGATATATGTAGTGTACCATATACTATATAATATAGTAGTAATACAATATAATAATATAATAACTGTTGTTGCTATTACAGATGATCAATCACATAATAGGATGACCACTGAGACTTCAGCTCAGAAAACAGAGCTAATAACCCTTATTTTCACCTTTCAGCGACTAACAGATGTATCTTTCAATTTCTATATGGATTCTCAATATGCAAAACGCTTGTTCCCTCATATGGAAACTGCCCCTCTACCATCTGCTGCTACATCTTCTATACTTAATCTTTTATTACAATTACAGTCCTTGATCCAACAAAGAACCAAACCCTTCTCTGTAGGATTTATCAGAGTTCAGAGCTCCCTCCAGGACCCCTCAGTGAAGGAAATCAATTGGCTGATTCCCTTACACATCCATTTCTAGGATTGTCTGCTGCTCAACAAGCCATGGCTTTACGGGCCCTACATCATCAGCATGCAGGATCCCTTAGATGACAGCATGGGCTCACCAGGGAGGCTGCTAGAAGCAGTGTTCGCAACTGCGGTCCCTGTCCAGCTCACTATAATTCTCCTTCTTTTGGTGTTAACCCTGGAGGCCTCAGACCTAATCATCTGGCAGATGGACGTCACTCTTCTTTCCTGTTTTGGGAAGTTGTCTTTTGTTCATGTGTGTGTTGAAACCTTTTCTCATTTTATAGTAGCTTCTGCTCAAATAGGTGAAGCAGGATGTTATTCAACGTCTATTTCTATGCTTTGCCACCACGGGCAAGCCCAAAGCTTTAAAAACAAGACAACTGTCCTGCTTATTCTTTTAAAGCATTTGTCACCTTCTGTGATACATTTGAAATTTGTCATTCCACAGGAATGCCCTATAACCCTGAGGGCAAGGCACTGCAGAAAGAGCTTCTCAAACTTTAAAAGTTCAAATATTTAAATTAAAAAAGGGGAATACACTTATAACACACCACATCAAATTATGAACCTTTCACTTTATATTTTAAATTTTTAAAATTTGGATCTGTCAGGCCTTTCTGCGCCCCATAGACATGGACAGATCTGTCTCCAATTACTAAAACCTTTGGTTAAGTGGAAGGATGTTTTATTAACATGGGACGAGGGTGTGCTGTGTCTTCCCTCAGGATGCAGAAACACCTACTTGGATTCCAGAGCGACTGGTGCAACACCATGGATAAGCCACGCAGACCACCAACTCCAATGCCCTGCCCCTGCTGAGGGAACATCGGCCCACACTTACAGGGACACCACCATTCCTGTTCCATCACAAACCGGAATCACTGCTCCTGCCGCTGAGGAGGATGTGACTCCAGAGTGATTCCTCCTAACGCTGCACTAAATCCCACCACATAACTGCATGTGTTCAGTTCTCTTTTGTGCTTTAATAGATAAAGGGAAAGGGAAGCTTAATATTATCCAGAGTACTAATGGTACTGGAGTAATATAGCACATCATTTGTAAAAATTATACTTTAACCAATTGTATTTCCACTCTGCTACTGGATGAAACTGTGGTTATATTACAATAACCTCCTTTTACTCAGTGTCATGCTGAATATCAGTGGATTCATGTCACTCCCTTAAAATATAATGAAACCCTGTATACTTGGGAAAGAATTCAAATGCATCTTATGGGAGTATGGAATAATAGTGGTATCAGTTTAGATCTTTCCACTTTGCATAAAAAAATACAGGATATTTCTCATTCAGGGTCATCGCTCCTCCCCACTTCTGAAGTGACATTTGATGGGCTTGATAAAATTAAAACATTTGTTTGGGATCATAACTTCATGACATTTGTTTATAATGTTGTCTTTATTGGAGAAATAGTTCTGATCCTTTTTGTTCTCCTTCCAATCATCATCTGAACCCTCTTCCAAGGAATCTGACCTGCACAGATAGATATCAAGACACTCCAATTCAAAAATGGAAAAGAGGGAGATGCTGGAGACCTTCCAGTACCAGTTCTGAATCTGTAACTAAAATAGAAAGCTCACTGTACCTAAGAGTTTCATATGTAATTGCAAAAGTATATAATAACGCAAAAACCATTTCTCTGTGTCAGAGGAGCCTGGCTCCCCTGTCCCACCAGAAGAATCTCTGGTGTCTGTGTTGTTTGTCTCCTCACCCGAGTCATTCCCTCCTGCATGAATCTCCTGGACCTGCCGTGGCCAGGCCAACACACTGTTCCTAGAGCAGCACAGAGGCGAAGCCAAGTTCAAAGCTCAAATCTTTGCCAGATCCCCGCTTACTGAAGAGGTTCTGCGGGACTTGGTACAAGTGGTCCCGATCTTGCTGTGTGTGTCAGTGACGACGTTAAGGTAGTGGAGGAAAGGGGCCTTTCAGATTCAGAAAGGATGAAGTCTGGCTGGTTCCATCCGGGAATGCAAATCCTACAGCATTTGGGCTCCTCTGAAGGTCCACGCAGCCCTCTCCTCGTCTCCAGAGTCCCCTGGACACAGATGCCTCACTGTTCTCCGGCCCCCAGCATCAGGGCACAGGGTGCAGAGCTTCAGTGTGCTGCTAGGTTGCTCTCTCTCTATTCCCAGAGAGCCCAGCTCTGCCTCCCACAGCACTGGCCAGGACAAGTGGATCAACCTCCCAAGAAGCCCTTGGTATTGCCTTCCCGGCTGCTGGTTTCCATTTCGCCCCCAACTGGTTTTTTTACTACTCTCAGCTTCAAACTCTGAAATTCTGCCACACATCCAGGACCTCAGGCACCATCCAGGCTGGATGGGATCTCAGAGAGCAGGCCACCATCTCTAGCCTCAGTCAATAGGTCCAACTTCCTCCGAAGAAGCATGACAAATTCCACTTTCGAAGCTGAGACAGACTGTGAGAAACACATGTGCACTACAACCTTAATGCAGACAGCCAGTGTACTTCAAGCAAGTGTAACTCTGCGCAATGCCATTAATCTGTGCTTCTGCTGCTTCTGTTAACAAATGTAGCTAAGCAATAATCGAAGACAGGATATTAGATTAATAGTGTATATCTGTATGTGTTAGCCTGAACACACACTTCGAAGATAACAATATGTAAAGCAGCAACAAGCGGTGTTTTTTTGTTTTTTTTTTTTTTTTTTTTTTTTTTT
>PVLD010013397.1:32029-56322 GCA_004027595.1 Dinomys branickii | reverse complement strand
CTCTCACACACACACACACACACACACACACACACACACACACACGGAACTGGGGAGGGACTACTGATTTTTTCTAGTCTCATTCAAGTGCTTGGTTGTTACCACTTCAGGGAGGCCAAGTGGGTGGCTTTGGATTGGGGGAAGGGCTATGGAGAGGCCCTCCTGGGCACTAAGCCCCCAGAACCTGGAGAAGAGGGCCCTTTGCTTGTGCTGTTCTTACTAGTCGTCACTGTTATTTTTTTCTGCATAATGAGCCTTAGCAAAAGATAGAACATCTGTTCAAATGCCACCTCTTTAGAGAGGTTCCCCAAACACCTTGTATTAAAATAGGGTTGGGTGTGCTGTCGCTCTGCTGTCTCCTGTGTTCTCCCTTAGAGTCTTGGTCACCACAAATATGGTTGTTTATCTGTTTGTGCTCTCCACCCCATGCATTCTGTCTAGAGTGTAAGCATTCTGAGGACAAGGCTGGTTGTGTGGCAGTATCCTGGCACACCACCTGGCATGCAGTGGCTGCTCTGTCTGCAGGTGTGAGTGACAGGGATGCGCTCAATGGGCCACACTTGTGCGTGCATTGTGTGCCCTGGTGTCCAGCGGAGGACTGGATATGGGATGTATGATATGCAGGTGTGGGGGTGCTGCTGGCAGCATGACCCTGGGTACCGCGTGCGGTGTACAGCCCACACACACCATCAGTCCCGGGGCCTGGGGTTAGGCACAACTACTAGAGGGGGTTACATTGAACCCATTTGCAACCTAAGCGTTGCAGTGGCTGGCTAAGGGTGACACAGCCAGTGGGAATGATCCGTGTCTGCTCCTGACCTCACAGGCTAAACCTGTGCCAAGGCCTGGGCCTGGATCTCCTGGGGCCAGCGGCACTCTTCTTGGTTGGAGCGGGCCCTGGTAGGAAGGCGGGATCCTGTCCAGGAGGAAGCAAGGAAGTGGGGCTGCCATGGCTGTCTTCTCTGTGTCTGCTCCTTCCTATGCTTGTGCCCAGGGCTTCCGGTCTGCTTCTGTGACCCCTGCCTTCCCCTGCCCTCTGGCCTGCTGACCCCACTGCATGGCTGGCAACATTGTTCTGCCCCTCTGTGGGCATCTGTGGGTGTGAGTACCTGTGGGCGGCAGATGGCATGTGCAATCGCTCCCCTCTGCCGGATCTGCTGGGACTGGTTGCCATGGGAGAGGCGAGAGCAGATGGCCAGGCTGGGGAGGCCTCTTGACCACACCCTTTCACTGTCTACCCAGCCTGTCAGAGGAGTGGGGCGGTCACCAGCCACTGAGCTTTCTGTCTGAGGACAGGGGCCCGCCCGCAAGTCCCTCCTTCCCCTGTGTCCCTCTCCCATAACCCTGTCTCTTCTTCCAGCCTGACTCCTGATACCCTAAGTGTTGAGCTGTGACCTCTGCTGGGGGCGGTGAGGGTACAGGAACTGACCCCAGAGTCCTCCTCAGTCCACGTTTATAGGCCAGCACACAGGGAGGGCCCCGACAGAGGGGAGAGGGCGGGAGGTGGGAGAAGCGGATGCAGGAGAGGAGGACACAGGCCGCCCACCACAGCCATGCCCTTGCTGGCCCTATGGACAGAGCTCTGCTCTGCTCCCAGGCAGGCAGCTCCCTGCGCGCGCCTCTGCCGCCCTTGACTTTTTGCATTAGGGCAGCGTTTCATGCTGGCGGAGACAGGCAGCTGCCCCTGGCCTCGGGCTCCAGGACAGCCGCCAGAGGGGCAGGGAGCTGCTTTGACGGAGTGGTGCGCGCTGGATTTGCTGGTACAGCTCAGTGTCTACCTGGCAGCCCCATCCTGGGCTTCGTCCCTTCACCGGCCCCTCTGCCTGGTACCCTACACCTTTGGTTCTTCCCTTTCAGCTCTCTGGGACTGGCCTGAAAGGTGCTGAAGGATGATCGTCCCGGGACATGTGCCCAACCTCCAGTCAGTCACCACTGTAAGGACAAATGCCCTGCCCATCCATCACTCCGGCCTCGGAGAGCAGGGGTGTGGGACAGCTCTTAGTTGCTGACAGCTCCAAAAGCTGCCCTACGTGGCACACTGCTCTGTCTCAAGCCACCTGTGCTTTGGTGGGGGCAATCTTAGGACACGCAGTGGGGGTCATGGGTGTGAGCTGGCCAGCACACTGCCCTCTGAGCCTGAGCTCTGTCCTGGTCCTCCAGGCAGCAGCAAGGACTGACTGATAGGTGTGACATCTGGGCTCGCTTCCCCTCGTTTTGTGCTCTCCCCGAGAGTCTCTGTGCCCTTTCCCTCATCCAGAGAGTGGCTAGCCCAGGGAAAAGCAGCAACTCCCCTGGCCCTCCAGTGACTTCCTTTCTTCCTTCCCTGGGGCTTGGCAGCACTCAGCTTGGTCTCAGGAAATCCTTTCCTGCTTCTGCTTCCAGAGCTGCCCATCAGCGACCATTCAGCCCACTGTCTTGTGCTGCAGGCAAGTCCAGGCCTCAGGAAGGGCAGGGTTGTGTGTTGTCAAACCGTGCAAGTTGTTTTAGGCCTGCATTTCACTCAGTCATAAGCATTTTCTGCCATGTTTTAGTCTTTCCAAGTGGCTGTCTTCATAGCCTATCCTGCCTTGAAGGTCTTGGTTTGTCTAAGGGTTCCTGGAGTTACGCTTCTCCGCAGTTTTGCTCATGTACATGCTGCCCTGGGCAATTTTGGGCACCAACCAAGAGTAGTTCTTTTGTGAGGTGGATCTGTACCAAAGCTAAGACCTCAGAGAGCCCAGAAGGCATGACCCCGACCCCAGGCTTTGCTTGCACCGAAGTTCAGCCTGAGCAGCAGCTCCCCGACCCATGGGACACAGTCACGGACCAGTGAGAGCCAGCTTCCCCACGTGCTGGGCCCACATGTTCCTGCACAGGTGGCTGTTTTGGGCCCCACAGGTTGGCGACATCTCCACACAACCGGGAGCTCCAGTTCAGCCTGGTGAGGGGCACCAGGCCGCTCCTAGGATGACTGACAGCTGTCTGGAACCTTGCACCAGCTCTGCAGCTGGGGCCCTCTCCTTCCTGCCGGGTGCCTCTGGCAGGCGGCCTGCGTGTGCCTGCATGGTCCTACGTGTGCGTGAGTCGACAGCCTCTGTTCCGCAGCAGCCACAGATCCCCTCAGCCTGGCCAGTCCATGAGGCCCCGCCCAGCCAGCAGTGGGGGGGAGTGGTGCTGCTTTGTTTGTTGGGGTTGGGTGGGTACTTGGGTGTCAGCTGACGGTTGTTTCTGAATCTCAGAATGTGCCTGAGCTCTTTGGCTTTAAGTGTGGAGTGTGCTCGGAGTGCCAGCAGTCACTGTCCCTACTATGTTCCCTGCTGCTGCAGGGCAGGGACAGTAGGCTGCCAGTCCCACCGTCACCCTGCCCTGGCTGCCAGCTCTGTCCCTTCTGTGTGGGTCTGGCACAGGGCTGCATCCTGTCAGTGCTCCTTGGCAGCTGCAGGGCCTGAGAGACCAGACTAGGGTGGTGTGAGGTCCTTGCCCCATGTACCCCAGCCAGAGTTGGCCTAGTGGGTGCCCCTCCCCCAACACATCCTGAGGCCTGGTTTCCAAACCGGAAATGCCATTCTAGGAGGCACAAGCTGGAGGGGGGGAGTTTAAGTGGAATGGAGCAAATTTTTGAAATGCCTGAGCCCACTTCCCTTCCCCCACTTTCCCCACCCACACCAGCAGCCCCACCCCCAATGGCACTTTAACCCAGCTCCTGAGAGAGGAAGGTCTCCCATTCCAGGTCCCACCCAGCCACCTTCTCTCTGTATTCTCTGTATTGCCCGCCCTTGGCCAGCCAGAATGGACAGGGGCCAGCTCCTTTGAGGGCCAGGCCTTTTGAGTTCCTTTCCATTCTTCAGAGATCTGCAGCCTGGAGCCCTGGTCCCTGCCCCTCCCCTCAAAAGTAGAGACCTAGAGACCACCCAAGAACTCCTGGGCACCCAGCACTGGGAGGCAGATGCTCATGCATGGTCCAGCTCTCTAGACCGCTCTCTGGGAGCCTGGTGCACCAGCCACTTGCTCCAGGCTGAGGTGGTGGCAGCGCGTGGGGACCAGCAAGAGGGGGTGTTCCAGGCCTGTTTTTGAGAGATGGCTCCTTTTTTGTGGGAAAATGGGTTTATCGGGAATAATGTGTGTGTGTCTGTTGGGAAAGCAGTGATGGCCAGTTGTCTTATTTCTTTCTTACCCTTGCTGTGAGCTCTGCTGCAGTGTCCAAGCCAGAGCTGGGGGAAATGAGAGGGGGTGAGGGATGGGCGAGGCATTTCAGGAGAGTTGGGGCCCAGGACTCATTTAATGAGCTCCCCCAGCACCTGAGAGCAGCCTGACTAGGGCTAGGCCAGGCCAGGACCTGCATCTTACAGCGGCCTCTTTGGCAGGGGCTGTGGGGTGTACGTGATTGTGATTGTCGGTGGAGGGGCAGTGGTAGATGCCTCAGGCTCCTGTGTGAAATAAGCCATGCCTGGGAATTCTCTGCTGGGTGAAGCCAAGTCTGTACCACAGTTCCCCTAGCACCAGGTGCAGCCTGAGCGTCCACTTGCTCAGGGAGGAGCTCAGGATCGCTCACTGTTGAGGGTCCTGCCTGGTCTGGAGCAGGTTCCATCCTGCACTGCACTCAGGAACCGTGGCGCCCTGCTTTTGCTCTGTAGAGTGACCTGCCGCACGCGAGGTGACAGTTGGACTCCAGACAGTCAAGGCTCTCCAGGTTCTCTGCAGTGGTATTTCCTTCTCCCGTTCACACATGCTTGCACGCATGCTCACCCATGTTTTTGAAACAGACAAGTTGGAGCAGGTTTCAGAACAGTACTGGATGGCATTGACTCAGAATGGGGGGCAGGTCTTGTGGGGTGCAACTGTCATCGAAGCAGGGGGACGCTGCTTCAGGGAGGCTGGAATGGGTTTGGGGAGCGGTGCGCGGAGGCGACCTTCTGGTTCCTGCGTTCCTTGTCCTGTGGCCCTGAGCGCGCGTGGGCCAGGAATAGATGAGCCCTCGATTTGCTCCCCTTGGGCTTAAGGGGATGGGCTGGAGTCCCGAAGGTCCGAAGAATGCAGGGAAAGGGGAGGCGCTGCCCGTGAAAAGCTTCAGGTCTGGTTTGGTCTGTCCAGAGCTCGTCACCCACCCGCTGTCTCCATTTCTTGGGATCGTCGCAGGTCCACAGTCACCTTGGTTGTCATTATTTTTCTGCAGGCTGGGGCATGTCTCTCCCCTAATGCTCTGGCTTCCGAGCTGAGTCGGATGGCTCGGCGGACATGCGTGGAGTGTCCAGGGCTCGGTGGGTGGGAAAAGCAAAGTCAACTTGAGGCGGAGTCTGGAGGGGACGCGGAGAGGGCAGCAGTGCTGGAGAAAGAAATCCCGACGGTCCTTCCAGAAGCGGAGGCGTTTGCGTAGACGGAACGCGTTCTCGCCCGCAGTGGAGGCGGGGACGCCCGTGTGGAGGAAAAGGGATTTCCCGCGTGTTGGACCGAAGCCGGACGGCACTGGAGCCCCGCGGAGGAGCTGTCCCGGGGTGGGGGGCGGCCGCGCACTCCAGCACCGCCCGCGCGGTCCCCGGCCGGCTACTCATTTGCATGCGGAGCCTTGGCGGCCAATGGGCGCGCGCGGCCGGGCATGCCGGGAACCGGGCTGGGACGGCCGGGCCGCGGCGGCGGCGGGTGGAGCGAGGCGGGACCGGCTCTGGACTACCGAGGCGGCGGCTGAAGCGTTCGGACCGGAGTTTGCGCCGCGGCAGCTGCGGCGCGCCCGGAGCCCAGAGTACGCGTGGCAGGGCCGGCTGCCAGCAGGTCGGCGGATCACCATGAACTACCTGGTGAGCGCCGCCCCGGGGTCCGCAGCCGCTTCGCTCCCGGCCGGGGAGGGATATTCGGTGGCCTTCGCTGTCCTGGCCGGGTGTGAGGTCCCTGGGCCAGCGGCCGCCCGAGAGCGCCAGGTCCAGGAAGGCGCCGGCGGTTGCCCTCAGCCCTGCCCCGCCGTCTACTGGGTGACCTTGGCCCGGGACTCAGTTTCCTCGGCAGCGCGGAGCGGCCGAGGCCGGAGGTGGGGAAGTGCACCGGCAGGCGGTGGTCGTCCTCCCGCTGTTTTGCGGAGGGCTCTGCGCGTCGCCCCCAGGCTCGGGGAGGCCGGGCGGGAAGTCGGCGGGGCCGCCGCGCCAGCCCGGGGCGCGTTAATGATTCACCGGCCGCTGGCGATGGATTCCGGGCGCGGGGGCGGGGCGCCTGGCCGGGCTGCCCGGGGCCGGTCGGCGGCGGAGAGGCCCGGGGACGCCGTGCGCCCGTCGTGGCCAGGGTCCGGCTGTGTTGTGCAGGTGTGGGGGCTGTGGAGTCCGTGTCGCGGAGCCCCCAGCCCGTCCGCCCACAGCCAGGATGTCCACTTTACTTCCACTTTTACTCCAGTGTCAGCTGCCCGCGCTGCAGTGCGATCCGAGAACAGGAGGAGTTGAACGGTGCGAGGAACTGAGGTTTTCGGAGTGCTGAGTGTGGTGACGGAGAGCCAGATTTAGCGTCCCAGACTGGGGGGCAGCAGGTCCCTTTGCCATTCACAAGGCTCCCTTACGGGTTTTGACTGGGTTTTGACTGCCCGTGGGTTCCTTTCTTGACACCTTGCAGTGAGAACAATTGACTGTCCTTTCTGTACTTCATTGTCCCCATCCGTACCATTCTGGGACAGCTTTCCTGTGTGCAGAAGATGCCAAGTGGCACCGGCCTTCCTTCAAACAAACCTGGGCTTGTGCGGCTGTGGTCACCTTCACAGAGTGATTGTGGGTCGTCTCTTCCCTACCCCAGCTCTCTGGACGGTTTCCCGTTGTCCTGGCCCAGGAATCACCCCCCTTTCCCAGATGGGAAGGCTGGATGTGGTGGTGTGGGCTGGTGGACTTGGAGAGCAGGTGCGGGTGCCTGGAGAATCAGGCCCAGGCCCGGGTGGAGCCTGTAGGGGCGGAGCTACAGGCACACCCTCCTGGCACTGACATCTACCTCCCACTTGCCCTGGGCAAGGAAAGAGCCCGGTGGGAGCTGGGTAGAGTCAGGGCAGGGCAGGTCCAGGTTGTGCTAGGAAAGTCACCTTTGGTCAGGAGGAGGAGAACTGGGACCTCGCTAGCCGAGTGCCGAGCAGGAGAGAGCGCTGCGGGCTGCACCAGCTCCCTAGGTCTAGCTGAGGGACTGAGGGAAGGCCAGTGCTGCCTGGCATCCGGTCTGCACAGGAGAGGCCTCTGAGACTGCTGCTGTCCCCAGCGTGGTGCGGATGGGGACACGGAGGTGCAGAAAGGGCCAAACAATTTCAAATTCCCTGTGGTGTTTTATTAAGTGTCTCAGAGGGACAGCCTGGTAGTTTGCCCCTCCCTGCATGGGGTTGGGGAGCTCTGGTCCTCTCCAGGCTGCCAAGCTTCCCTAGGCCACCGACACCTGGCTCCCGTGCTGTGCTCTTGTCCTCTCCTGGCATCCGTTGTTCTTCCCGCTGCCCTTTCTTCTGGGCCTGAAGATTGCCCCCACCCCGGAAGCCCACAGCCCACCGGGCAGCCAGAGCTACGGGTTGGGGGGGCTCCTGGGGAGGCATCCCGGGGAGGCTGTGGAGTGTGGGGAGTGGGTGGTCACCTCTGCTCCTCTGAGCACTGTGGAGACTCAGGTTCCGCCTTTGTCCTGCTGCCCTAATTCCCACCTCTAGGTGAGAGCTGGGCCAAAGGGACATCCTGGGTGGGAGGAGTTGCGGTGATGGAAGGGCGGGGCTGCATCCCCACAGTACAGTTCAGAGCCAGAGGCTGGTAGACTTTGTGAGCTGGAGAACCTCACTTTTTGTCACTCTGTGTCTCTGCCCTTCCTCAGGCAAATGCTGAAAGCTGCTGCTTAGGACTGAGCTGGTGGGGAGCACCAGGGGCTTTAGATGTAAACGTGGAGAAACTAAGGCTTTGTGCACAGCAAAGTCTCTACTGTCGCTTCTGCCTCTGTCCCTGGAGCCCTCCATGATGACAAACCTGGGGATGGAGGTTTACAACTGTTCTGGGCTGGGTGTTGTTCTGAAGTAAAGGTCAGCTGCATGCTAAGCTTACCACTGGGACACTAAATCACAAAAGTGAATTGGAGCCGGGATTCATTGAAGAGAATTCACAGATCTTGATTTCAGGGCCCCCGCACAACATAGGGTTACAGTGGTCATCTCTACTCTCTGTAGTGTGTTGGGGGTTGCAGATGCCATGCCCTGCAGCAGGAGGAGCCCCTCATGCCATCTCCTCACCCAGCCTCCCAAAGACAGCTTGGCTGGAGTCAGTCCACTTTTTCAGTCCATGGCAGGCCTGGACAGAGTCATATGCTGAACTATGCTTGTTCCGAGGAGCCCTGGCACAGGCCACCTCACAGGTAGCTTTTCATTCATCCTACAGACCCTTCCTTTGGCTGCCGAATGTCAGGCATGGGGCTGAGGACCCACAAACTGCCCCTGTTTTGTCCTGAGGCTTCACACACTCCAGAAGCAGACAGAGCAGAAGCTGTGCCCCCCTTGGGGTAGGTCCGGGTGTGGGAGTGCATACTCCTGCTTCCTGCCCGCTGAGCATCAGGAACTTGAGCAGAGGCCCTGCCCACCCCGTTGTCCATGGTAGTATTAGGGGAAGATGCTGCTGAGAATGCTGGCTGGTCCCAGAATCCCACCTCGGGCATCTAGGCAGGGAAGGGAAGAGATGCTGCCCCTCAGAGCCCCATCGTAGCCGGGGCAGGGAGAGGTGGGGTGGTCGGTAACCCAGCCAGTGAGTCTGTGGTTGCTTGCTCTTCAGGACAGCAACAGGCATGAGTGAGGCGAGGTTGTGAGCGCAGCTGCCGGTTAAGCACATTTGTTGGGCATGTATCCATTGGCCACTGGGGGTTCTTTGGGACAAGCAAACAAAATATCCCAGAAATAAACTTGGCCCATGTTTGCAGTGGTTCTGAATATGAAGGGAGCCAGTGTTTCCTCGTGTCTGCTGTAAACAAGGGTGTGTGTGTGTGTGTGTGTGTGTGTGTGTGTGTGTGTGTGTGTTAGAGGTGGGGACAAGGCAGGGTGCGGAGGGCCTGTGAAGTGTTTCATGTCTGGATTCTGTGACCCTAAGTAAGCATTCTCTCAGGGACCCCCCAGCTCTACTTTTACCTCACAGCCCAAGATCGGCCTCTGTTGCCTCCTGGCTCTGTGACTCTGGGCAGGTCCGTTCCTTACTCTAACCCTCAGTTTCCCCACCTGTAACATGAAGGTGATCGTGGTGTCATTTTGAGTGTTAAATGAAATGGTCACTGTGGATAAAAGGGCTCTGTCTCTGGCCTGGGGTAAATGTGCTGTTTTTCTTGTCATTAGGAACCTATTGACTGTGTCACTTGTCTGCTACCCCTGGCTCCCATGCTGGGCTGGCTGTGGGTGCTAAGAGCATGTTTGCCGGGGACGAGCACAGTCCAGATGCCTATCCAGGCCTGCTTGGCCTGCAGTACTACAGTGTCCTCCACGGTTGGCCCTGGCTGGCCTGGCCCGAAGGCTCCACAGAGAGGAAGCTTTGCAACTTCTCCCCTCAGCGCACCCAGGCACCAGAGCCTGGGGACACAGTGCTGCAGGGCTCCTGGGAGCAGCTGGCAGAGCCCGCAGGAGCCTGGAGTGCCCGTCAGGTGGATTCTGTTCTCCCTCTGCTGCTCTGCTTCTGACCCCAAAGGGACCCAGGGGCACAGTGGCACAGTGAGGGCCATTCCGAGAGTAGGCATGGCCCCGGGAGCAGCCCTGTTGGCGCCCATGTACGACAGCCAGGGTGTTGTTTGGAGTGGCCCTGGCGGGGGAGTTCTGGCTCTGGGCTGGGGTTCTCCTCAGCCTCTCCTGCTCAGCGGGCACCTGCTGTCACATATGCTGAGCCAGGCTGGTGTGTGTGTGTGTGTGTGAAGAGGCTGTCCTTCTCACTCCGGTTTTGGGGGCGTGAACTGGGCACAACAAGACATATTGGTGAGTACTGTGAGCTGAGAAAGGAGCATGGGACCCCTTCTAGAGAAGGGCAGTGACTGAACTGGTCCTGAAGGAGAGGAGGGACAGCCAGAGTGAGGCGGCCAGAGGCGGGCAAGTCAGCAAGCAGTGTGGCAGCCTCCATCGTGCCTTGGATGTCGGGGTCGGCAGTGCCTGCCTGAACTGGCACTAGTGCCCACTGCACCCCTCGGAGATCTTCCATATAGTTTCAGGGGAGAAGACTGGGGAGCTGGGAGTGTGACCAAAGCAGATGTGCTTGGGGTAGTGTGGACATCGCCCCTTCTGGGCTTTCCTGGCCGTAGGAAGCCGCTGTTCAGAAACATCTGTCCACATCCACTGATCAGCCCCTGCCTACCTGCCACCCTAGCACCTTGGCTCATGCCTTTCCTCTGTCCCGTGTACTTCCTGGATGTGAGTCACCTGTAGCCTCCTTGCAGAGGCCATTTTTGGCTGTGTGTATGCATTTGTATATTTGTATAAACGTACACATGTGAAGGTCCTGGCCCGTGTTATTTTGGCATCTTTCTTCTCCATCATGGCTTTTCTCCTCCCTCCCTCCTTCCCTCCCTCCCTCCTTCCCTTCATTCCTTCCTTTTTTAAAGCCATGCAGGGAGTAGAACTCAGGGCCTTAAGCTCTAACGCCCAACCAGAGTGCATTATTGTTTGATGTCTTCCTGCTTGGTTGCAGTATAAACCCCATACTGATGGGCCTTGTTGATCTAGGCCTGCACTGTCTCTAGGAGCTTGGACAAGATCAGGAGCCAGGTGAATCTTTTGTTAAGGAACAGTCCTGGGGGTTGGGAGTGGAGGTGGACTTCAGTGTAAAGCACTTGCCTAGCATGCACAGGGCATGCACAGGGCGCTGGGTTGCATCCTTAGCACCACCAAAGAGACAAAAACTGCAGCTTTGAAGCCAGAGGTGTGATCTTAGCAGAGAGGACCTGGGTGTTCAGAGGCAGCTTGACTAGCCCGAGGCCATGCCACAGTGGAGAGAGTGCTCCGGGGCTTAGCTGCTGCCTAGTGAGTTGGGAGAGAATGAAGAAGCCACCTGGCCTTGAGGACCAGCTGGGGAGGCAGCCAGTTGGAGCAGCTGATGGGTCAGACACCAGCCATGCCCAGGACTCGGGCTAGGCAGGGGCAAGGCTGCCCTAGGCGTCTGGGCCAGAGCCCTCCAGCTGACGCAGGTGGAGGAGCCGCTGGTGCCAGGTGCCCTGTGCCACATGCCCAGCCTTGAGGTGTTTCCCAGCCTGGCTCCAGCTGCCCCAGGCTATACAGTTGCTACCATCTCAGTGAGCTCAGGCTGTGGGTGGGGTGGGAGCTGTGGCAAGTAGTCCTCGCCCCTCCTCGCTTGCTGGCCCCTCCCGCCTTTGCTCCCTCCCAGCCTGTGCCTCTCCGCCAACCTCCCCTGGGCCGCCCTTCTCCAAGGTGAGGGACCTCCCACAGGCCAAAAGGCAGTCCCCTCTGCCTGTACCCCCACCCCCTCTGACTTGGCTGGAGGGGAATTTTCCTCTGACTCATTCTGCTGGCACTTCCTGTGGTCACCAGGGCAGGGGCTGGGGGACCAGGCTAGGCGGCTCTATGTTCTGGGGTCATGAGGGGAGGGTTGGCCGGGAGTCCCACCCCTGATGGGATGGGACTTCCACAGGCAAGATGCAGACCATATTTGGGAAATTTGCTTTTCTTGCCGACAGCTTGGGCATGGGGGCCTTGAGGCCTGGTGGGTTGTAGGGTAGTCCCTACCCCTGCCTGCTCCTGCTCTGGCCTCCAGACCCATTATAGCCGTTGCCTCTGCCTCTTCCTACCTTGAGACCTAGGAGGTTGTCCACTGCTTTCTTTTTTAGAGTATCTATTTTTTCCAACCCCAAAGCAAGAAATACTCACTAAATAAAAGTTGAAAAATTCTACAAAAGAAGAAGGAAAAGTATTTCTCCATTGTCTTGAACATTACCAATGGTATTCTGATCCTCTGCCCATTTTCAAATTCCCCATGGTGTTTTATTAAGACATAATTCATGCTTTAGTGTATTTTTAATTCTGTTGTGATACTGACAGGGCTCTGGGCCTTCTGCTTCAGTAGTGTCACCTTGACACATAGATGAATAAGTAGGCCCTGAACAGTGGGTGTGGTGGCGCACGCCTGTGATCCTAGCACTTGGGAGGCTGAGGCAGGAGGATGGCTCAGAGTTGAAGGCCAGCCTGAGCTACAAAGTGAGTCAAGGCCAGCCTGAGCTGCATAGTGAGACCTTGTCTCAAAAAAACCAGAGAGAGACAGAAAGGAAAGAAGGGAGGAAGGGAAGAAGGAAGGAAGGAAAGGAGAAAGAGGATGAGAATGAAGGAAAGAAAGAAAGAGAAAAAGTAAAAGAAGAAATGGATACTGGCACTTCCTGGGGTTGGAGGCTCTGAGCCGCTCTGGAGAAATGAGCTCCTGACCAGTTATTCCTGGAGCAAGGAGTGGCTTGGCCTGAGCCCTGGAGCTTGCCGTCTGCCGGGGTGTCCCTGGAGTGCTGTTGCTCTCTTGTATGCTCAGTGTGGCAGGCCGGGGAAAGCGTGTAGGGGGCACTTAGCAGCCCCAGCTGCTGGTGTGGAGGAAGAGCGCATGCCCTGATTTGGAGGGGCTGCTTCCATCCCTCTGCCCAGGTCCCCAGCTCCCACCTCTGGCTCCTGTTGGGAGTTGGCCCTCTTGCCTTCTGGAATCCCAATTCCTGCCTGACTCCAGAGCACCTTCCTGGCCCCTGTGGGGAAGGTCACATGCTGGTGAATGACTGGAGCTCAGGTCCTGCTTCCGAGTCAGGCTCTAGACCGGGCTGTGCATCTTCAGCCCCAGGATACTCAGGAGTGCTCCTGGGGACAGCCTAGAGCTGAGGCCAGGCTGGAAAGGACTTCAGAGGGAGCCTTGTGGCCTCCTGGAGTTCCCTGCCCAATGGTGTCTGGGGCCCGGCTGGATGTGGTCAGTTCTCTTCTGTCCTAGGTCAGCCATAGAAGCCCTGGCCTTGTCCTGCCCAGACTCCCCCCTCCCTCCTGCCCTCTGTGTTGTGTGGGCTCAGCCTGAGCCTGGCGCCTAGGCAAAGGGGACAGTGGCAGCAGGACCACATACATGGCGCTGGAAGACAGTGGAGCCCCTCCCCCTAGTACTGGGGGTTGAACCCAGTCCCTGTTGTGTGCTAGGCGTACACTGTTGCTGAGCTCTGTCACCATTTGGTAACACTTCGTTGTTTGTTTGTTTTGTTTTGTTTTTGAGACAGGATCTTACTCTGTAGTTCAGGCTGGTCTTAAACTCACTGTGTAGCCCAGGCTGGCCTCGAATTCATGGCAATCCACCTGCCTCAGCCTCCCGAGTGCTGGGATTATAGACATGCACCACCATACCCCAGCTCTGTATTTATTTTTTTAAGATAGAGTCTCATAAAGTTACCCAAAATGACCTCAAACTTGAAGTCCTCCTGTCCCCGCTTCCCAAGTAGCAGTGGTTACAAGCACGTGCCACTAAACTCAGTCCCACTGAACTCATTGTCCCCAGTCCTGTCCACTTCCTGTCTGTGGGTGCTGGGTTCTCCTGCTCTTGCCTTGGGTCACATATCCCTTTTAGGCCCCTGGGCAGGCTGCTCATTCCTGGGCTCTGTGGACTGTGTATCCTACTCCAGGGGGATCTGCCAGCTGTAACAGGGTCATAGATGGCATTGCTCACTTACGAGTGGTTGTAAGAACGAACTTGGTTGTGGAGGAGGTGCCCTTCCTTGGCCATCTTGTTTGTACAGGGCCCTTTTTACTTCATCTTTTGTGTATATTTCAGATACTTGTCTTATCCCCCGTCAGCTTCCCAGAAGCACCCACATGTAATGTGTCTGGGACTGTCCCCAGGTCGTTGTCTTTGACAGCCTTGTCTTGTAGATTTTATAGCGGAACAAGACGGGTGCTGCTCTGTTGGTCTGTTTCTTGTTCTGAGAAGTAAGAACCAGGTGGCCCAGTGCAGTGAGGGGCCAGCACCCTAGCACTGGGTGCTGCTAAAGCCAGTGAGGTCTGTGAATGCTCTTGCAGGCACTGCCCAGGGTGCAGCTGCCCCGAATACCAGGACACCTGACGGCCGTGCACCGTCTGGGAGGGGACTTGAGCTGTGTCTCTGCTGGCTGTAGTTCTGGCTGCCCTTCCATAGCCTTCCCATTCTGTTCCCCTGGGGAACACACCGTGCTCTCTGGGGCTTTCTGCTAATGTTAGTGTTCATTGCAGGAGCTCCGCCAAGTTCGTGGTTGACTCTTTAATTCATCCCGGAGCTGGGCTTTTTGCATTTAGGTTGGTTTTTTTTTTTTTTTTTTAACTATTTTCCTTTTTTGTACGTGAAAATGAACTCAAGGCTTTTGCACTTGCATTTAGGTTTTGATTGCCTCTGCTTTTATTGTGAGCCAAGCATCCATATGGAGCCTTCCTCATACAGTGAGGGCGCTTCCGGGTGTTGCCTGCAGTGTGGTCCTCAGCTCTCTCCATTGCTCTGTGGCCCCTGCAGAAGCTGTGCTGGGAGTGGTGGCACAGCCACCTGGCTGCGGGGGCACCTTGGGCCTTTGATGTCTAGAACTGACCTATTTACTCCTGCAGATACTTTTCCTTTGTTCAGATTCCTGAAAAAAAGAAAAAGAAAAACCAAAAAAACCTGGCATTTTTATTATAATGAATTTACCCTCTTGTCATAGGGGGAGTTTACATTTCAAGCCCCTCAGTCGATGTCTGTAGTCTCAAGAAGTATTAGACCTGATACATACTAGTTTCTCCCATGTAGATACACAGTAATAAAATTGATCATATTACAAAAGCTATATAAACGTGGTCTCTCAAAGCATCTTGTACTTTCACCTCTTCATTAAAAGGAACCACTTTGCAGCTTCTCTTTGGCGAACCTGAGTCGCCAGTGCCTCTCCCCTTGTGCTCAGGGGCGGTGTTGAACACAGGCCTGCTGTGCTGTGGCAGTGGGCCCCGTAACCGTGAGGACAGCGCAGTGACTGGCTGGCGAGTAGTGCGTACAGCAGGGACTCACTGGACGGAGTGAGGATTCACACCTCCAGCCAGGTTACTATGGAATGGTACAAGGTTTCCTCAGCCTCCTCAGAACAGTGCACAATGTAGAGCTTATGAATTATTTCTGGGATTTTCCGTTCAGTGTTTTTTGGACTGTGGTTGACCTTGGGTAACTAACTGCAACCACAGAAAGTGAAAGCGCGGATGAGGGAGGCTGCTGTACTGAGAAAGCTTAGGCAAGGCGCTGTTCACAGGGTTTGTCTTCCTGCCAGGAACCTGTATAGTTCCGCGCCCCCCCCCCCCGCCCCTATCCAAATTCTTCTTCTCCTGGGTTGACAGAATTTAAACATTTTCTCCTTCGTGGTCTTATGCAGTGGCTGCTTGATGAGTTGCTGGACAACATCTAGCTTTTGTTGTTACGTGATGTCTTTGCTGTGATGTTTCTCATTGGTCATTGGTTCTTCTGGATTGTGGACTTTACATAGCTGACCTGAGGTCTGCAGATAACCATTCCGTCCCAGGGCAGGGTCTGCACACCTCCCCCCACTTTGTCACTTTCACCGCTTGGCTAATTGCGCTGAGCAGCTAGCAGGGCACTTGGCTTGGGGCTGGAGCTGGGAGCAACCACCGTGTTTTCTTCTCAGTTTAAGGAAAGATGTTGGAGATGTTTCATTAACTACTAGTTTGGGAGAAGATTGACTGAGGGATATTTCTATGTTTTTGATCTCGAGAAGCTTTAATTTTTGTCAGATTTTTTGAGTCTGCTCAGATAAGCGTTGACTTCCATTACAGCATGTTGTTACTGCTGTTCATGCTGGTGCAGGCAGTCGGTTGACCACGGGAGGGGTTTTGAAGAGCTTTTTGAGAGCTATCTCAATGTTCATGGTAATTGCTATAGTCCAAAGGGTTTTGAGAATTTTCAACCTCCTAGTTGAAAGATAGAAGTCACCTCAGCCTTTCTGCTGGGGAGCTGGTGGGGACAGTGGGGGCAAAAGCCCTGTTGTCTTGCCAGAGTTCTCCAAGTTCCTTTTCCAGAGCCAGAGCCAGGTGCCTCCCTGATCCCAGACGGGTGGGACTTGGGCGGCAGCCCTGAGTGCGTCCTCCTGCCCTCACTCCTGCTGTGTCCTCTCTCTCTAGAATGTGCTGGCCAAAGCCCTATATGACAATGTGGCAGAGTCCCCGGATGAGCTCTCCTTCCGCAAGGGTGACATCATGACGGTGCTGGAGCGGGACACACAGGGCCTGGATGGCTGGTGGCTCTGCTCACTGCATGGGCGCCAGGGCATCGTGCCTGGAAACCGCCTCAAGATCCTGGTGGGCATGTACGACAAGAAGCCGGCAGGGCCCGGCCCTGGCCCGCCTGCTACCACAGCCCAGCCGCAGCCCCAGCCCCAGCCCAGCCTCACCCCGGGCCTGCACGCCACTGCGCCCCCAGCCTCCCAGTACTCACCTATGCTCCCTGCTGCATACCAGCCGCCACCTGACAGTGTCTACCTGGTACCCACTCCCAGCAAGGCTCAGCAAGGCCTCTACCAGGCCCCAGGCTCCAGCCCACAGTTCCAGTCGCCCCCAGCCAAGCAGACGTCCACGTTCTCAAAGCAGACGCCCCATCACCCATTTCCCAGCCCAGCCGCAGACCTTTACCAGGTGCCCCCCGGACCTGGAAGTCCTGCCCAGGACATCTACCAGGTGCCACCTTCTGCTGGCATAGGGCATGACATCTACCAGGTCCCCCCATCCGTGGACACGCGCAGCTGGGAGGGGACAAAGCCACCAGCAAAGGTAAGTCCAGCCTGGCACAGCTGTGCAGTCCTGGGGCCTGGCCACCCCAGGATCCCCGCCCGTCCCACAGCACTGGCTGCACTTTTGGGCTGAGGTCAAGATGGGAGGCATTTGGGGACGGTTCATTCATCTGGTGTGGGTGGGTACAGATGGGGAGACATTGAGCCAGTTGGAGGGGAGAAGGCCGCCAACAGGCTCGCCTGAGTGGGAGAGTGCTGGCACGGGGTGCGCCCGTGTCACTCAGCAGGCATGGAGAGTTGTCTTGTGCTCCTGGTGAGCAGGCAGGGCTTGGTAGGGGAAGCCAGAGTAAAGGGCTGAGACAGACTTGGGAGGGCCCGGTGCCCTCTGGAGAGAGGGACGCCATCCTAACAGGACAGGGTGCACATCGAGATCAAGTTCTGGCCAAGCAGAGTGTACGGCAGGGAATAGAGGCACCCAGGCTGGGGCAGGGAGCCCAGGAAAAGGAGGGTGTGAGGCTGGGGGTGTGAAAGGGAGACTCAGATGTGGAGGGCAGAGTGTCACCAGAAGAGCATGTCAGGCACGGCACAGACATAAACCACGTCTCACTCCGGCCATCACGTCTGTTTTCTGGCAGCAGCAGAAGGAAGGCACGCAGAGGCTGCAGCGTCTTCAGAGAGCCTTCTTGGAGGTTATATATGCTGCCTCCCTCCTCCTCTTGGCCAGAACTGGAGCCGGCCCTGCCTCACAGCGTGGAGGCTGGCCAGTGGGGCCTTGCCGGGCGGCCCTGAGGAAGAGGAAAGGATGGGGGCTCCCGGGGGAGCCTCCACGGTCGCTGGTCCCGGTGGCCTTCTGGGCCTGGTGGGGGAAGAAGCCACACGTCTTCTGGCTCAGGGTGAGACCCGGGCACAGCTGGCTGTCATGGCTCTGTGGGGCAGCCCTCCTCTGCTTGTGGGGCAGCTCTCCGGCTAGCCCTGAGCATGGCTCCCCTGCCCAGGTCCATCGCCTGTGCTGGAGGCCACACTGAGCAGGGAGACAAGGCCACCTCGGTCCTTAGGGCCGAGTCAGGAGAAACTTCCCACCTTCCTTCAGCCGGTCCCCCTGCCTGACAGCCTGCGTGAGTTGGGGCCTGGAATTCCCCCGGGGCCAGAAGCAGAGGAGGTGTCTTGCAGGCGTGGAGGGTAGAATGGCCCTGCCTGCTGAGCACTCCTCTGCCCGTTTCCCCGTGCCTGGCCCGTCGCTCCTCAGGGGCTGCACAGCCAGGCAGGCTCCTTGGAGGCCTTGTAGGAGTGGCTGCCTAGTGATGTGCCCAAAAATGGCTCTTTTTTGTTTGTTTTCTGAGACAGGGTTTTGCTATGTAGTGCAGGCTAGCCTTGAACTCCAGGGATCCTCCTGTCTCAGCCTCCAGAGTGTTAGGATTACAGGTGTGTGCCACCATGCCTGGCCTCCCTCCCCTACCTTTCCTTCCCCTTCCCAGGGTCTCACTATCTATCCCAGGCTGGCCTTGAACTTGTGTTGCTGCTCCTGCCTCAGCCTTTCAAGTGCTGGGATTACAGGCGTAAGTCACTAAGGCTAGCTCCTTCTTCTACCCCTACCTGCTCCTTCAGCCTTCTGGCTGTACAGGCAAGTAGCAGAAGTCTGCCATGGTGCTCTGGGACAGGTCATAGTCCGTCTCCTCCATGTGCACGCAGACCTCACACA
Organism: Dinomys branickii; assembly: GCA_004027595.1. NCBI lineage: Eukaryota > Metazoa > Chordata > Mammalia > Rodentia > Dinomyidae > Dinomys > Dinomys branickii. Next base: position 37,961 of record PVLD010013397.1, on the reverse strand, counting down.
GCACATGCACGAGTGGACAGGCTCACACAGCCATACACACAGCCATACACTGTCCGCACTCAGAGCCCCTGGGAGGCGGGGGCAGGCGGTAGAAGACCACGGGTGAGACAGGGAGCCCCTCAGACTGCTGCAGGGGCCAGCATGGCTGGTGGCCCAGGAGGGGAACTGCATTCCCGATGCGCTTGCCCTTTCCCGAGAAGCCTAAGCACTCCTGGCTTGGGCAGCCTTGATTGCATTTGCTTGTATTTAATGATCATGAAAACAGTGTTTGTTTGCTATAGAAAATGCATAATGTGTGAAAAAGCGTAGAGATGAGAGTCCCTAATCAGGATAATCTCTGGGCGATTTTGGCATATTTTGTCAAGCATATGCCCTATTTGTGTTCCATAGAATTTGTGCACATTCTCTTGCATTTTAAAGTTATAAATCCAATGCTAGATGCCAAAAGCATGCTTTTGATTATTAAAATTCCTTTCTAACCTTGATTGGAATGGCTGCCCTCTTTACTGTCTTGTGCCTCCCCTGGAGGTGGGCAGTAGGTGGTCTTGCCAGTGTCCTTATTATATACGTTAGGTCGTTTCCGCTGATGTGTACCTTTGTGCCTGCATTTCAAGGTCCTGCCTCCAAACGCCTCGGCCTTCTTGGGTGTGTGGGAAACTGAGTCTCCTGGATACAGGGTCACAGTGGGTGGGGCAGGGGACGCAGCTGGACCCAGGAGGGCTTGGACCCCTGGAGCAGTGTCGTCTGGTGGGTGTCGAGGCAGAGCAAGGCAAGGCTGCCCTGGGCACCAGGACCCCTTGGTGGGCATGGGCACCAGGAAGCAGGGTGACGAGGCTCTTCGTGTGCATATGGGGTCCCAGAGGGGAAGGCGTCTGTGCAGGTACTCTGGGGCTCAGCTCGGGACCCATGCCAGGCACAGGGCAAGCTCAGGAGCACTCAGCTGGACTCACCCTCCTCACCTGGGAGGCTTCATTTCCTCCAGGCCTGTCTGCGTGCTGGGTTCTCCTTGGGTTGGAGGCGCTGGAGCAGGGGGTGTGGGATGTGCCTCAGTGCACTGAGAACTCACTCTGAGGTGTGTCTTGCTCTGGGGCAGACAGGTGGCAGACTGCCTGACCCACAGTCCCTGCAGTGCTCTGTTCCCAGGGCAGGAAGGAGGCTCCTTCCTGGGGGTGTGCTGGGTGCACCAGAGCCTGAAGTGGGCCCAAGTCAGCCTGGCATTGCTGGAGGTGGCCGGGCCCCGGGACAGGATGCGCTGCAGGGAAGGGCTTCCCTTGTCCTTGATGCCCCCGACACCTGCTGCTTGGGGCCCTGCCTTGGTGCCTGAAAGGCCAGTGTTTCTCTGGAGACCTCGTCCCTGCCAGGGGCCGGCCAGCTGGGGCTTTCAGTCGCCCTCCCCTGGATGTGTGCCTGGGGGCGGAGTAGGGCGCGACAGCGGCTCTCCTGCCCTACCGGGCTCTGTGCCTCTGCACGTGTGCAGCCCTGTGTGAGCAAGAGGCAGGATGTGTGCATGCATGTGTGCGCAGGCCGGACCGGGCTCTGGCTCTGTGCCCACTCTCCTGGGGCCTCGGGCCCGGTAACGGGGCCTCAGGTGCAGAGCACAGCGGCCTATGATTAGCAGGGCTTGTTGGCCCTCCGGGAGTTCATTTCCCTCATGAGCTTTCCCCTGCTTGGCAGCTGGCTACTTTTCTAACAGAAAACTTGAGCTGACTGGCGTGGTTGCTTACTGTCCCCCAGCTCTCAGCCATAGGGGTGCAAAGGTGCCCCTGTCGCTGGGTCTGGGGTGGGGTTTGGCCTCCAGAGCTCTCTGGCCTGTGCCCCGGGCCTCATCTGTGTGAGGTTGAGTGGGAGCTGACAGGCCTGTGGGACAGGGAGGCTCCTGCTCTTCTGGGGCCTGCTGCCTAGGGCAGGGTACCACCTGTGCCCCTTGGGGCTTGGCCTCCCCTGAGGCCTAGGATAGAAAGAAGCCTCAGGCCTTGCCTCCAGGCTCGGCCAACCTGCCACGTCCTCCCACTCGGCTCCCGCCTGCCCCACTGTTGGCAGGTTCCAGTGCTAAAAATAGCTCTGGAAGAGGCTCAAGTCTGGGGCCTGAAGAGGGAGATGAGTCTAGGGAGGCGGCTGAGCTCCACCCCGACACTGGGGGCCCTGCAGCAGTCACGCAGCCTGCCCGCCTCCTGCCACAGGCAGCCCCAAAGCCCAGCTGCCCTGCTGTCAGTGACCAGCTCCCTATGCTACCCAGAGCCTCTGCCAGGCATGGGGCTGCCTGGCCTGCTCTTGCGTGGGGGACCTGGCGCATGCACACTGGAGGCCTGGACAGGGCTCTGTGGGCATCAAGCCTAAGGGAGGGTGTGTGGGGAGGGCCTGAGTTAACCCTGTCCCAGACATCCCCTTTGATAGGGAACAAAAGGCCTTTCTGTTGAGCATGCTGAGCAGGGAGCCCCGGGGGAGGCTGGCTGAGCCTGGCTGGAGAGCCCTGCAGGGAGGGGGCACCTGGCCTCCCCGGCAGGGTGCTGGTCTGTGAGGGACGCCTGTCTGGGGGAGGTTGGAGCATCCCAGGGCCCAGGGCCGGGCTTTACTGCTGCAGCTTGCTGCTCTGGATCCTGTGCCAGGGTCACAGTGCCCAGGAAGGCAGGGACTGGCCTCTGACCACGGCCCCCACAGAGCTTCACCCTCGGAGGCTTGTGAGATCTCTCAGGCATGTGTGGGCAGGGAAGCCGGGGTCTTGGTTCTAGTTGTGACTGACTTCTTGGGCCATAAGCATGACCTTCCAGATCATTCCTGTCCATCTGCCCAATCATTAGCCCGAGCTTACTCCCAAGTCTCCCAGGATGTGCTGTGGGGGCGGGGTGTGCTTCCTGCTTCTCAGATACCCGGGCCCTGCCTGTCATCGAGGTTCTCCTTAGGCCATCTCTGGGCCCAACAGGGTCCTGTGGGCAGAGAATCCCCCTGCTGAGCAGGCCTTCCTGGGGAGGCAGCCGGGAGGCGTCTGCAGGGCCAGGGCCCAGTCACGTGGGCTCTTGCCCAGTAGCAGCGCTTTCTGGAGCCAGGGCTCGGCTGCTCAACCTGGCCAAGGACTTCTGCAGCCCTCGTGCACTTTTGCTGTGGAACCTTCCAGGACCTCAAACCGTAGAGGCCTGACCTGTCCTGGCCCAGGAGCGCGACAGCTATATAGACGCCGTCCGATAGTTACAGCCTAAGTGCTGCATTTCACCTCAGGGAGGTCACTGAACACAGGAGAGCAGGCCAGTTCTGCTAAGTCTCATCCACGTCTCAGGGCCGCTCCCTGAGGGCCTCTGGTACAGTTGGCTGTCTGCCCCCAGGTGGTGGTGCCCACCCGAGTGGGCCAGGGCTACGTGTATGAGGCTTCCCAGCCGGAGCAGGACGAGTATGACATCCCGCGCCATCTGCTGGCCCCAGGGCCCCAGGACATCTATGATGTCCCCCCTGTGCGGGGGCTGCTTCCCAGCCAGTATGGCCAAGAGGTAGGTGTTGGGGGCCGGGGCATGGAGAGAGGCAGCTGGCTCTTCCCCTTAAACCCGGGTGGCCCCAGGCTCCAGCGCGACTATACTGTTTGCTGTCCTCAGGTATACGATACCCCGCCAATGGCTGTCAAGGGTCCCAACGGTCGAGACCCACTGCTGGATGTGTATGACGTGCCTCCCAGCGTGGAGAAGGGCCAGCCGCCGTCCAGTCACCATGCGGTGAGCAGGGTGTGAGCGTGTCGAAGCCGTCCTGGGGCGGCTGAGTGCCTGTGGCGGGGCGGCGTGGGTGTCTGCAGGCTGCAGCTCTGCTCATTGCTCGGGACAGGTGTGGGCTCTCAGCTCTCTTCTGAGTGTCCATTTGGCCACTGTGGGGCCATGTTAGCAGGCGCTGAAGACAGGACCAGCAGGGTGACCGTGGAATTAGTCTTCAAGCCAGGACCCTTCTGAATGAAAGAAGAGTCAGTAATTACATTGTGCTGTCCTGGACCATGTCACATCTGACACAGAGCTCAGCTAAGCACCTGCTCTGTAGCAGAGCCCCGCAGTGGTAATGGCTCTGTGTGGGGTGACCGTGGCTGCAGCCGTGGCAGTGCAGTGATGTGGTCACGTTCCCATGTGTAGTCCCCCAGCAGCCTTAGCTGGGAGGCCCCGTCTGAGAGAGGCAGTCGGGCCTCACCTCGCCTCAGAGTTTGGCCCTCAGGCATAGCCCGTGCGGCAGAGGGTCAGGACAAGGGTGGGCCGAAGATCAGGGCTGGGTCTGTGTGACTGGGTCCTGCACCCGATCCTAGGCTGGGCAGATGAGTGACAGCCTCAACCACTGCTTGGTCCCCAGGTATATGACGTTCCCCCGTCGGTGAGCAAGGATGTCCCTGATGGCCCAGTGCAGCGTGAGGAGACCTATGATGTGCCCCCGGCCTTCGCCAAGGTCAAGCCCTTTGATCCAGCCCGCCACCCGCTGATCCTCACTGCACCCCCTCCAGACTCCCCACCAGCTGAGGATGTGTATGATGTGCCGCCCCCTGCTCCCGACCTCTACGACGTGCCCCCTGGCTTGCGGCGGCCTGGCCCTGGCAGCCTGTATGATGTGCCCCGGGAGCGCGCCCTTCCTCCTGACATGGCAGACGGCATGGCTGACGATGGGGTGTACGCCGTGCCCCCCCCAGCAGAGCTCGAGGCCGCAACCAATGGCAAGCGCCTGTCCGCCTCCAGCACAGGCAGCACGCGCAGCAGTCAGTCAGCATCCTCCTTGGAGGTGGGCGTGCCAGGCCGGGAGCCCCTGGAGCTGGAGGTTGCTGTGGAGTCCTTGTCACGGCTGCAGCAGGGTGTGAGCGCCACTGTGGCCCACCTTTTGGACCTGGTGGGCAGTGCTGGCGGAGCTGGGGGGTGGCGTGGCACCCCTGAGCCTCAGGAGCCACCAATACAGGACCTGCAAGCTGCAGTGACCGCTGTCCAAAGTGCTGTTCATGAGCTTTTGGAGTTTGCCCGCAGTGCTGTGGGCAATGCCACCCACACTTCTGACCGCACCCTGCATGCCAAGCTTAACCGGCAGCTGCAGAAGATGGAGGACGTGTACCAGACACTGCTGGCACATGGTCAGGTCCTTGACAGTGGCCGGGGAGGCCTGGGGCTCACCCTGGAAAACCTGGATCACCTGGTGGCCTGCTCTCGGGCAGTGCCCGAGGATGCCAAGCAACTGGCCTCCTTCTTGCATGGCAATGCCTCACTGCTCTTCAGACGGACCAAGGCCCCTGCTCCTGGGTCTGAGGGAGGTGGCCCCCTGCACCCCAACCCCACTGACAAGACCAGCAGCATCCAGTCACGGCCACTACCCTCTCCCCCCAAGTTCACATCCCAGGACTCCCCCGATGGGCAGTACGAGAGCAGTGAGGGGGGCTGGATGGAGGACTACGACTACGTCCACCTGCAGGTGGGTGCCCGCCCTGCCCGGCCCGGCCTGTCCCTGCCACTCCACTCGTGCATACGTACACAGGGCTTTTGTCATTAGACGGGACGATGGCTCTGGGCGTGGTCACTGGTGGTGGCCAGCACCACTGTGCCTTCATGTCCTACACAGCGGATTGGGAGTGGTGCCTGAACCCCTGCAGGCTGAGGGTTCTCTGTTCCATTGGGAGGGTTAGACTCTGCAGTATGAAAGCCCAGGCAAAAGCACCTAGAGGTGAGGGGGAAGTAGAACAGGAGCGGGTGGGGGCTCGCCAAGCGGAGGTATTGGTGAGCAGTCCACGGGTGCCCACGGCCTGCAGCAGGACAGGGAGAGTGGGTCAAGGTGAAGGCTGGGTTTGCTTCCTGGTGTGGGAGGGGAGGAGAGCTGTGGCTTCGGCTGCACAGACCACGCATCCTCAGTGTGGGTGCCCTCCTGTGCCGAGCCTTCCTGGAAGGGCAGCCTGCATGGGCTGCTTTTCTTGGGGGACAGACAGACAGACACACAGACACAC
>PVLD010013397.1:0-31929 GCA_004027595.1 Dinomys branickii | reverse complement strand
TCCACCCCAGTCACTGCCCAGCCCTTCCCCAGCACCATCTTGTTTGGGCCCATATGTGTTTTGTTTTGACACAAGTGACGTCTCAGCCCCCCAGTAGCTGGAGCTAGCCATGTGTGGGTTATTGTAAAGTTTATGAGGAGAGAGGGAGGGAGCTCAGGTACAGAGTGCTTGCCTGGCATGCCTGAGGCCAGCATGGCTCAGTCCCCAGCACTGCAGAAAATAAAATGAAGTCACTGCCAGATAAGGCTGAGGCAGGAGGACTGCAAATCTGAGGCTAGCCTGGGGAGCTCAGTATGAACCTTTCTTAAAACAGGACATAAAAGGGCTGGGTGTATAGCTCAACACTTGCCTAGTATCCCCAGTGCCCTCCCCAAATTAAATACATAAAGTTACAGTCAGAGTAATTGTGCAGGTTTCATACTGAGTACAGAACAGTGTAAAAAAAGCAATAAAATGAAGCCAGGGTGGCTGCGCTTCCTACCCTCCCCCTGCGCCTGTTGGAGACGAGGCCCAGCGTACCTGCACACCCTGCCTCTGCCCCCATCTTTCCTTGGCATTAAGCATTCATGAGTTCTTTCTGAAGGCCGCATAATCTCTTTTGTTAAGTGTTTACATTGTACCCATTTTTCCTTGTTGCAAATAATGCAGCTGTGCTAATCTGCAGGTGTAATTTTCTTCACATTTTGAACCATTTCCTAGGGAGCAAGAGGAGTGGGAGGGTTTTTTTGTTTACTTTAGTTTTGTTTTGTTTTATAAGCTGGAACCTTCCTATGTTGCCTGTCTTGAACTGCTAGGCTAAAATGATCCTTTTTTTTCCTTGAGTTTCTGGGGATTGAACTCCAGGCCTTTGCACTAAGCTACATCTGCAGCTTCCTCTTTTTTTTTTTTTTTTTTAATTTGAGACAAGGTCTCACTATATAGCTCAGGCTGGCCTTGCACTTAGGGCAGTCCTCCTGCCCCAACATCACAAGTGCTGGGATTACAGATTGTGCGCCACGACGCTTGGCTTTTCTTTTCTTTTTTTGAGGGTTTTATTGAGTCCGTATGTTTTCCAGGCTAGGTTTGAGCTTTAGATCCTCCTGTCTCAGCCTCCCAGAGTGCTGGGATTACAGGACATGCACTACCACATCCTGCTGGAATCTGCTTTTTTTTTTTTTTTTTTTTTTTTTTTTTTTTTTTTTTTTTTTTTTTTTTTTTTTTTTTTTTTTTTTTTTTTTTGTCTTTTTGAGACAGGGTCTCGCTGTGCAGTTCAGGCTGGCTTGAGCTCACTTAGTAGCCCAGGCTGATCTCAAACTTGGAACAAACCCCCAGCCTAATGCTCCGGAGTGCTATGATTATTGGCGTGCACCACCACGCCCAGCTGGAACTTGCGCTGTTTTAAGGACGAGGGGTGCACCGCGTCTTCACATTTCACCCTTGCTGTGCAGGTTCATTAGCCCCGTCGTCCTGGCTCTAGGGCTGGCAGCTTGTTCCCAGCTTTGCTCTTGTAGACACTGTTCCGATGCATTTCCGTCATGCCTAACCCTGCTCCTGCTTCCCCCACTGTCCCAGCTGAAGCAGTTTGAGCGCCTGGAGCAGGAGGTGTCTCGGCCCATAGACCATGACCTGGCCAACTGGACACCAGCCCAGCCCCTGGCACCAGGCCGGCCAGGCTCCCTGGGGCCCTCGGATCGGCAGCTCCTGCTCTTCTACCTGGAGCAGTGCGAGGCCAACCTGACCACACTGACTGATGCTGTGGACGCTTTTTTCACTGCTGTGGCCACCAACCAGCCCCCCAAGATCTTTGTGGCCCACAGCAAGTTCGTCATCCTCAGTGCCCACAAGCTGGTGTTCATCGGGGACACGCTGTCGCGGCAGGCCAAGGCTGCTGATGTGCGCAGCCAGGTGACCCACTACAGCAACCTGCTGTGTGACCTCCTGCGTGGCATCGTGTCTACCACCAAGGCTGCTGCCCTGCAGTACCCCTCGCCCTCTGCTGCACAGGACATGGTGGACAGGGTCAAGGAGCTGGGCCACAGCACCCAGCAGTTTCGCCGAGTCCTGGGCCAGCTGGCTGCCGCCTGAAGATCCTAGCTGCTACCTGCTGGTCTGAGAGTCAGGGCCCCACAGGCTTGGGGTCAGGCAGCTGGGGCTGTCCAGGGATCTGTACATATTTATGACAGGGCGGGCAGGACTAGGTTTCCTAGAGGAGCCGGGAAAGCCAGGGAGTGACTGGGTCTGCAGCAGGACAGGGAGACACTGAGGACAGGTCACCGGAGCCTGGTCCCAGTGATCCTGGGAGCGCACTGTGACCCCAGGAGGGGCCAAGTCGTATGTCCCTCCAGTCTGCAGGGATTCCTGTCCCTGTGACAGGCCAGGGGCAGTGGTGACATGTTTCTTCTCCACACCGGGAGAAAACCTGAGACAACTATTTTTCATTATTGATTTTCCAATCACTTGACTAATAGTTGACATTTAATAAAATTTTAAAAATGGAAAACAGCCACCTGTTGAGGGCCTGCAGCAGCGATGAGGCCACCGTGTCTGGGCCTTGGGTGCAGATGGAGTCTCGCCTTTGGAGGGATTTAGGCGGGCAGGTGGGGGCTCTCTGGGAGGGGGGGTGCACCCTCAGGGGCAGCACTGGGCCCAGGAGGGAGGAGGGGCTGCAGCCCGAGGCCCATGAGTCTCCACATTGACGTGGCTGGCACAGTGAGTCAAGTGGTCCCTGGGGTCCTCTGGAGACCAAAGCAGCGCACATGCTGCCCACATGCTGGGGGCCATGAACTGAGAGCAACCCCGGGAAGAGGACAAACCCTGCTGGTCCCATGCCTGAGGTGAGGCCCCCGGTGTGGAGAAGTCCCTCTCTGACCTCAGCTGAGCTCTGCTCGTGGGGAACCTGCAGGGTTGCCAGGCCCCAGGCATCCCTTGCGGTGCAGCACACCTGGCTGGGAGGCGTGAGGGTGGTGGCCAGGGCGGACGGTGTTCGCTCCTTGCTTTTCCCCCAGCAGCCTGTGGCCCAGCTGTGGATGCCACTGCCGGTCCTGATCACAGCCACTGTGTGAACTCGGCGGGTTCCAGGGCGCCGGCTGGAGGGGGCTGAAGGCAGAGCAAGGTGCCCAGAGCCCGAGGAGCAGCAGAAGCCTGACCGGAAGCCGCTTTGTCCCAGTGCAGGGACCCTGCGGGGCTACTGACTGGGGAGCCTGGGCAGCGCCTCCCGCCTTCCAGAGAGCTGCCGGGCTCGCGCTGGCTCCAGCAGGCGGGGTCTGGACTCTGCGTGGGCAGCACACAGAGGACCTGAGCTGTCTGAGAGGAGAGCTACAGTGTGGGAGGGAACTGTAACACCACACTCCGTGGATGACACGGAGAACTGTGGTCCACGTCCCCACGGTCACTCAGTGAGACACATGCAGCAGTGCTTCTGAGTAGAGGGCTGTATTGGGGATCCTTGGAGAAGCTGGGGCAATCGGATTTTTCCAGGATCTCGCGGACCCAGGACACAAGTGCGGTGACGCAAGTGTATACAGCGGGAGTGTAGACATTGCAGGTATCGCTGCCCCCAGACACGATGCCCACCAGGGTCCAGGCTCCATCCTTCTGGCACACCAGGGGGCCGCCAGAGTTGCCCTGCGGGGGGAGAGGACCTGACTGTAAGCCCGAAGGGGTGCCAGGGCCCAGGGCGCCTGCGCCGGCAGAGGCAGGGAGGGGCAGGATGATGAGGCCGGACACAGCGGCTCTGCCCAAGCGACTCCCATCTGGAGCCATGAGTCCACTCTGCCGTCTATTTGTCTGAACCAGCTGGATTGGGCGCCATCTTCCATGTCTCCTTCACAACCACCATGGAAATAGCCCTTGGCCCCTCACAAGCATTTGTGGACACAGCTGCTGTCCCATCCCAGAGCAGGCAGGGGCCACAGCTTTCCACCCAGCTGCTCAGCCCCTCCCTGCCCAGCCCTGGTGCCTGGTCCTGCAGCCACTGTGGGTGGGTGGGAAAGGGAACGGTCCTTGCTTCCCAGGGGAGGGGTGGTCTTTTCTTCTCATAGGGACAGGAGAACCCACCAGTCAGTGGCAAGGGCCTCCTCCCTCCCCTGGCAGGCTGCTTCTGCCAGGGAACTGGGCCCCATGGGTGACCAGGCTTTGGTGGGGAGGGAACCCAGGCCAACATCTCAGCCACAAGAGTAGGCAGGGTCACCGGCTCTGGAGCACTGGGCCTGGAGAGACGTCCCCATCAGAGGTGCCTCATGGGGCCGTGCAGGTGGCTGAGGGCCCCCTGCTCTGCTGACGCTCTTTTCAGGAGCTTCCTGGCATTAGCTCTGGTCTTTCTTGGGTGGATTTTTAAATCCAAGAATGTATGACTGTTGCAGTTCTCACATGTGCTTGGGATTTTGAGCAAAAAACCAAAGTATCTTGTACCCTGAAAGAGCCCGTGTAGGAACACTCAGCAGGGACCAGGTGTTGGTCCAGCCTTCTATGGTTCCTAGAGGGTCAGGCATGTGCAGATAGGGACAGGCTGAGAGAGGCAGCAGGCCGTGTAGCCAGCCCTAGCAAGAGGTGTCAAGGTGAACAGCTGGCTGGTCCACTGCAGATGCTCAAAACCCAGGTGGGACCAGGGTGGGGGCTGAGCAGACCTCTGAGTAGAGAATTCAAGCGTGGGGGGCTTGGTATCAGAAAAAGGACCAGAAGAGGGGCCAGACAAAACTGCAGGTGACATGCAGTGGTGGACAGTATTCTTCAAGACCCTAGGGATCAACACCGCCTTCACACCGAGCTGCATCCCCAGCTTTTTTGAAATTTTTTATCTCAAGATCTCACTAAATCCCCAGTCTGTCCAGGCTGCATTTGAAGTTGCTTCTCAGGACTCTTGCCTCAGAGTGCTGGGATCACAGACAGGTGCCCCCATACCTGGGGCTGTTTTTATATTTTCATGTTTCTCAACAATGTGCAAAACTTCATTTTTGCCTGTGCCCCCAGGGGTGAACCCCAGGGCCCATCCCCTGTTAGGCCCTGCTCTGCCACTGAGCTCTGCTGCCCCTAGTGCCTTGGTTTATAACCAGAAGCAGCTGTGGCTGGGTGCGGGGCTGGATTATTCAGATGGGAGCAGGGGGACGCCGCAGAGCTGCTGAGGGGCCAAGGGAGACCGAGGAGCCAGCTGGACACTGCACGCCCCTCCTGTGAGGCTCACACCCCACAGTGGCATCATGAGGCACCCCTGCCCAGCTTAGTCCTCAGCAGAGGTCAAGGCTCCTGCCCTTCCCTGTGCTCTGGCTCCTGGCTGGCACTTCAGCAGGTGCCTGGGCAGCCTGCCGGGTGGGTGAGCCCAGCTTGGCCTCCCGCTCTCAGCCTCAGTTTCGGCATCTGCACAGTGAGAGCATAGGGCTGCCTGGGTTCCCCCAGCTGCAGGCTGGGTGGCCTGAGGGTCTGAGGAGGTGGGGGTGGGGTGGGGGTCTCTGAGCTGCCGCTCTGCGCCTGGCTGGGGCTCGGGCAACTCTGCCCCGCCTGCAGGCTCTCAGACCCTTTCTGGCTGCAGCAGTTAGGGTGGGGCTGTTGCGCTGATCTAGTCCTCAACAACAAGGGATCCCCAGAAGGGGAGGCAGAGGCTGGAGGGACAGGGAGGAGCACAAGTCCCACTTGGGCAGCACCCCACCCTTCCAAAGCCTGGCAGGGCCCCCCACATGCCGAGGATTCCCACCTGGCCTGTAGAGCACCAGGAGCCTCCAGGGCCAAGAGCCAGCGACAGCCTCAACCCTGTGCTCATCATGGGGTGGATGACAGACCCTGCAGCTTGGGGTGCACAGACAGCCAATCCCTTGAGGGTGCCCTGAGGGGCTGGTGTGAGGAGCCAGCACTTCCAAGCCTCTGGAGCACCCAACATCTAGGGCCCTTGCAGGGAGGGCGCTCACACGCCCAGGCCGCAGTCACCCTCAGGTGGCTTTGTAGAGGGGCCTAAGACTCAGGGCATCTGGGCTGGGGACCCCACTATGGACAGCTCCTCTTACTGGCTGTGCACCCTAGGGGGTGCCTGTTCCCCTCTGAGCTCAGGGTCCTGGGACAGGATTCTGGGCTGTCTGGCTCCCGAGGTCCTTGCTGTCATGGCCCGAGTCTGTGGCAGGAGTGGACCTGGGCACTTGGGGGCACAAACGCTTGGCTGCCTGCATCAGGGGATGTGGCGGCCAGAGCGTGAGGAGGACAGGCTGAGGGGACGGACAGCAGAAGCAGCTGGGTGGGCGCCGACTCGGAAGGTGAAGGAGCCGGGTGACCTCCCTGCCTTGGCTTGTGGGTGCATGGCTGAGTGGATGGCCAGAGCCAAGACGAGAGGGGGCACCAGGGCTGTCTGCTTACGTTTGGCACAGCCAAAGGACAGAGCTGGAGATGGTGCCCAGGGGGTGTGCAGGTAGTTGGCAGGTGGGAGGGGGCCACCAGGGGGAGCTGCGGCCCCGCCATGTCTCAGGCTTGCCCCTCTGGCCCTGTTCCCCTCCCTGGGAGCCCAGCCTCTTGCTCACAAGTTGCTGCCCTGAAGGGTGCAGGGAACCAGGAGGGCCTCTCTGTGCAACCCACTCCGTCCCAAGTCCCCCACCCAGCATGCCTGCCATCACCTATATCTCATGGCCTTGGGCTCTGAGGGGCCACAGTTGTGCCTGTTCTCTGCAGTAGGGCTCTTGAGTGGGATGATGGGTGGGGTGATTGCCGCCCCCAGGGCGGGAACATGGAATGTGGGGGTGAGATCATCCTAGGCCCTTACTAAGTCCCCACCATCCCTTCCTGTGCCCACTTCTGCCTGAGTCCTTGCTGCGCACACTGAGTGCACCCCAGTCACTCCCACGCTGGCCTGAGGGGGGTGAGCCTGGGGCAGGCCAAGTTCAGGAGTACAGTGAGGCCTCAGAGACCCCAAACAGACGCCGTGCCCCTGGGGTATCTTGAGGCTTTGCGGGGAGCAGCCCCAGGGTGGGTCACGGGTGTCAGTTGGCCACCAGGATCTGCTGCACCCAGGCAGGAAGTGATGATGTGGGTGTACTTGGCGGGAGACGAGGTGGGGCAAGTGTCACTGCCCAGGACGTGGTGCCCACCAGGGTCCAGGCACAGAGGCCACTCTGGCAGCCACCAGAGTCTCACTGTGGGAGAGGGGAGGCTGTGACGGGGCAGCCCACACTCCTCCCCTGGGCCTCTGCACATGGTTCCCAGACCAGTTTAGGGCCTGGCCCCTGAGGTATGAAAGTCTTCGCCTTCTTGGATGATTTTGTCCCTGGAAGTCTGAGCCACCCCCAACTTGAGCCCATAATAGAGGCTCCATAAGCTGGTTTGATGAAGGGAGGAAGTTTGGGTGGGGCTGGCCATGGGCTGCTGTGGGGGAGGAAGTCCTTCGCCATGTTCCACACACACCGCACAACTCCAGGAGGTGCCATCCATGTGGGTATCGATGGAACTCCTCAGCATGGCAGCTCTGAGCCTAAAGTCCCTCCTGCCCCCTCGGCTGTGGCCAGCAGTGACTCAGCAGGAGCCCTGTCCCCCTGGCAATGGGGCAGGAGGGTCCTGGGAGGAGGGAGGATTATTTAGGGCTTTTGTTCTTCTGTCTCTGCCCAAGATCCACTCGGGCTGTGCCTGAAGGAGCCCAGGATGGGAAGGGAGAGTGCGGGGGTCCAGCCCAGAGGCCCCACCGAGCAGGAGGAGATGCCACTGGCCCTGGTGCAAATCTTCCCGTCTGTGACCAGGCTGCCCCAGAGCTTCCTGCAGTGGGTGCAACAGCAGGGCCAGCCTGTCAGGGTACTGGTGCCTGGCTGGAGAGGGTGAGGGGTCAGTGGCTGTAGTGCCCAGCCTGCCAGGGCCCACCTCCCACTGGGTCTCACACTGCTCCCAATGGGCAGCCACACCGCAGACGCTGTCTGTGAGAAGTGGGCAGGTGAGGCCAGCATCAGCAGGATGATGTCACTGGAGATGGTAAATAGGTTGTAATCCGGTTTGTCCAAAACCTACGTGTGACAACCACAAGCCAGTAAGGCCTCAGGAGAGACCAGCTCTGTGCATCTCCTGCGGTCCAGCTCCCGTCCCCAAACTCCTTCCTCGGGCCTGGTACCTTTGTGATCTTCAGGAACTATGTGGCCTGCTCATGAGAGCCCTGGTCAACCTGCAGCCACCATCACGTCAGATATCCTGGCACAGAGGCAGGAGGGGCTGGGGACAGGTTGGGGCCACTGCCCTCCCACGCCCTCCGCACCCTTGGGCTGGAAGCAGAGCCCAGGCCACCTGTTCACAGGACCCTGCAGTGGGTGGTGGTGATCATCCAGTCTGGGGAGATGGGGGTGCCCATGCAGAAGTGGTGGCTAGTTTTCTCCTGAGCAGCAAGAAAGGTAGGGTCACAGCTGCTACCTGGGCAGCACCCCAGGTGCCCATGTCACCTGCCGGGATCCCTGCCAGGACCAGCAGCCAGGGACAGTGTGCTCGCCACTGAAGGCCCTGGCCAGGCCACTCAGCAGGGGTGGATAGCGGGGACCCCACATCCCGGGTGGGGAGAGGCAGGAGCCAAGGCTGACTTGGGGTCCCCAGGTGCCACCTCCTCTCCCCCAGCTTCCTCCCATCCCACCCGGCCCAGCTCCCCTGTCCCCTCCTCTGAGAAGTTGGTCCTGACTCCAGCCTGGCTTCAGAGTCCCCACAGGCATCGCAGTGTAACCCGAGCTGAGCACCAGGGTGTGGAGCACAGGCCCTCAGCAGGGACAGGCGTCAGGGCGGAGGGAGGGGAGTGGGGAGGCCGGGCTCTGTGGCCGTGACCCTGGCTCCCAGGTTCAGCTCTGGGCTGGCTCAGCCACTGAGCTCAGAGACTCAGTTTCCTCATCCAGGCAGTGGGGACCTCACAGGTGCCCCCCTCGGGTGGGTGTAAGGACACAGGACAGCGCTTGTTCTGTGCTTGACATATAGTGCGGGCTCAGTGACCAGAAGCATAACAGGGACCAAGACATGGCTGCCTACAAGGTCATCGCTGACTGCTCAGAGGATTCCTGTCCCCTATACTTGTCCTCCCTGTCCCTGCACTGGGTGCAAGGCCTCAGCACAGCTAAGAGTGTCTGCCTCCTCCCTGGGGCCTGGGGCCTGCTGGATGTGGGTCGGAGGAATGGGGGGTACAGAGTGCTGAGGTAGTGCCTGCACCTGTGCAGGAGGATGTGACCTGGTACCATCCTCCCAGAGGTGTCACTGTGGAGAGGTCAGCTCTGAGGGGGATGGTGCTGTGCAGCAGAACTGGGAGCAAGAGGAGCAGCCTTCCTGCCTCTGCCTGCCAGGCCTCCCAAGGAAAGTGCCCAACAGGACCTAGTCCCAGGGGAGCCAGAGGAGCCCATGGAGCTGCAGCCTGAGACCTTGGGGCTGTGATCCCTCCGTGGCCGCGAGCCCCAGCAGACAGAATGTGCCAGAGCAGGGCTGGCACCGCAGCCTGGGATGGTAGCAGCTGCGCCCACAGCTGAGCTCAGCACCAGGGCAGAGGTGAGGCTGACCGAGGGCCTTGACATGGCCTTCTCCACACGCCCTCAGAGTCCAGCCTCATCCCTTGTGGTCTGGGAATGTGGAATTTATTTGATGTTTGCTGCTCAGAAGCCCCTGGGCGGTGAGGTGAAGCCAAGAGCAGTCTGGGGACTAGAACTGGCCCCATGGTCCTGACAGCCTAGGGGACGAGCTGCCCCTTCACAGCAGGGCCCTGGAGTTTGGCCTGTGGCCATGCAGGGGCCCTGCTGTTACCCCATGGCACCTGACTAAGGGGTGTGGTGGCCGGCACTGGCAGGTGCTGGTAGGTACAAATGTGTAGGTACAGGGCCAGGGCTGAGGACAGGGGCATCCTGATCCCCACACCCACACCTGAGGGGAGGGCAGGGCACGGGTATGGGAACTGTGGGCACCAAGGAGACATGTGGGCTCATGGTCTCCCCTCCCCTTTCTGGGCCACTCCTTGCTTTTGTAAATGGAGTACAAATATGGTAAAATGCACCCAGAAAAAGTGTATGTAGCTCAAGGCCCTTTCACAGTGCAGGTAACCCTGAACCCCTGACCTGCCCCAACAAAGCAAAACATTTGTCTCCCTGGAAAAGTCCCTTGCCCTTTGGCAGTTTGTCCATTTCCAGAAACAACATCTGTTCTCAGCTCTTTCCTCATAGATTAGATTTTGTTTTTAGTTTTTTAAAAAAAATTTAAGTTTGCTGGGCATGGTGGTACACACTTACAATGCCTGCACTTGGGAGGCTGAGGCAGGAGGGTTGCTGTGAGGTCAAGGTAACCTTGATTACATAGTGAGTTCAAGGCCAGCCTGATCTCCCTAGTGAGACCCTGCCTCAAACCAATCCCCCACACACTAAGTTCTAAATACATTCAGTACGTGCTTGGCCATCCTCTCCCTCTTCCTCTCCTCCTCCCCGGCCTCTTTCTCTCTCTCACTGTCCTACCTTTCTGTACCAGGACTGCCCCCCGCTAGGCAGGTGCTTTGCCTCCGAGCTGCATCCTCATCTCTGTCTATTTTTGCATTTCAAGGCAAGGTCTGGCTGAGCTGCCCAGACTGGGCTCGCACTTGCCGTCCTCCTGTGTCAGCCCCAGTGTGCTGGGATCACACTGCGTGGCCTTTGGGAAAGTCCTTGGGACCTGAGGCTTCTGCCTGCATCAGTGGAGCAGTCCTTGATGACAACACAGCTGGATGGCCTTATTGGGTGGTGATGGAGACAAGGCGGGGCCCAGCCGAGGCCGTGGCGCACTGTGTTGTGACCCTGGGAACTGGACCTCGTCTTCAGCTCCTGCCTCTCTGGCTCTTCCCTTTTGCTCTGCTTCCCGGCTGCCCTGAGCTGAGAGCTTCCCTCTGCCAGGCTTTCCACCGAGATGTGTCTGCCTCCTCAGACATCTAAACACAACTGTCCATGGCCTGGACCCTCTGCAGCCGTGAGCCAAGATAAACGTTTCCTTACTACTTGTTCCCAGAGTCAAGATCCTAACACAGGTTTGCTCATGGAAACTGCCGAACAGCTTTCCACACTGCTGTCCACAGTTTCCTTTAACAGCAAAGCAGAAGGACTGAACTCCTATTCCCCATTCTGAGTGTCCCCCATTCTGAGAGTCACCTTCATGAAGTTTCCCTGCTCCTTCTGAAAGGCAGAGAACTTGGGGACTGGGCTCGCACAAGGGTTGGGACTCTGGAGCAAGGCCAGAGAAGTGTAAATCGGAGATGGACTCAGGAGACCGGCCCAGCACAGGAAATGGCAACAGGGGCAGGTTGCTCCCAGGCAGGGATAGGGGACCCAGATCCACATCTCTGCCTAGCCATGCCCTGGGGTGAGGCCTGGGGTGAGGGCTGCACGCCACAGCAGCCTGCCCAGTATGGAGCCATCAGAATCTGCAAGGGCGTTGGACCTCAGCCCCTCTAGCACTGGCACTGTTAAAACTGTGACATCTTCCTGAAATGGAACCAAATGCCTTAGATGAAGGACACTGAGGTACTGCAAGTTCAAGCCCAGCCTGGGCACCTTACCAAGACTCGCCCTGAACCATAACGTTAACTGAAGTAAATCAGAAACACACACTTCAATATCACACTGATTCTCTTATAGGAGAAACCCAAAGTAAAAATAAAGAGCAAAATGGAAGCACAGGAAACAGGGAGGGGCAGCAAGGCCCAGAGGGAGCAGGGAAGGGCAGGCAGACGTGAAGTAAATGAAGACGTGCTGCGTGTGCGCGCACCAGCTCCCCACAAGGAACAGAACCACTAGAGGCTACAAGCACGCATCAACAAGAAATATTAAGAAAATGAATGATCACTTTTAAAAAAAGCGATCCTGTCTCAAAAAATAGAAGAGCTCAGTGTGAAGGTGCTGGGTTCAATCCCAGGGACAGAAAAGGAAAAAACGGTGGATGAAAGAACCATCCCGCCCAGCTCTGCCCAAACCATCACTCTTGTCAAGGAGGAACTATGCTGAGGTGTAAGTTGCATATTTTAGTATTTAAGTACATCAAATACTGAAACCAAGATACACAGATCTGCTTGTTATTCAAAGCCAACTGTGATAGGAGATTAGGGTGTGGAAAAGCTGGCTGCAGAAGGAGGCGGGACCTGTTAATTACAAGATCCTGGACACATCGGCAGCACAGCTCCCAAAGCCCTGCCATGTACTTCTCATGAGACTTTGAGCAGTTTTTCAACTGGAGGCCTAGACCTGAGGTCAGCCTGAGGTGAGGGATCCTAGTGCCGCCTCCCTGCACCTGTATATAGAAGTTCCCATGCGTTTCCTGGAGAGGTGATGAAATAAAAGAACACGGGTGCCAAGAGCTCGCTGTCCTGGTTCCCTCATGAGAGCCGCCCCATGTCCTCCAGGCCGTGCTCCTCATCTTGACTTTTCCTCCTGCACTTGGCCAAAGCTCACTGCAAAGACCATTTCCCTTCCATTGTCACTTTCACTTTTTCAAATAAACGTTATGTGTTAGTTACTTTTCTCATTACTGAAATGAAATGCCCAACACCCAATGTTAGGAAAGGTTTATTTAGCCAACAGATTGTAGAGGTTGCTGCTAGGCAGGGTGGCAAGGCAGTGGGCATCAGAGAGGAGAAACAGTCCATGGCAAGTGGGCAGGAGACCGCAAAGGCACAACCAGCACACAGTCAAACAACAGAAGTGAAGTTCTTCTGTGCTTTTACATTCTATCCAGGCTGGAAGCCTACTGATTGGTGCCACCCGCAGTCGGGCCGGGGCTCCCTTAACCCCGGCATCACTCTGTGAATCCCAGCATCGCGTCCTTACTCCAAGCACCACACACCGTGTTTCCAGCCGCCTCTGAAAAGCCCCACCTACAACTGCACGAGGCTTTTGGGGGACATTTCGCTACAAGCTATCGCATCTCACCACTTTTTGCTAATTTTATTCAATTCTTTGTTAGGGATAAGAAGAACCTGGAATGCACCTCTGAAAGGAGATGAGAGCAACCCAAAACCCAGTAACGCTGATTTGGTGAGCCACTTTTAGGAGGAGCTGTCTGGTAACACGACCTCCCTGAGTTACAAACTGCAGATGAGGGAAGGGTCACTTGAGGAAGTAAAATGAGACCAGTGGAGGTCTGTGGCTTCTGGCGACCCCTTCCTGTACGGTTTAGACAGAGTCAAAGCATCTATGCTGTACGTTCGGATCTGAAAGGCCCCTCACGAACCTGTATAGCTGGTCACCATACAGAGAGGTGTCAGAAACTGTAGGAGGAGGGCCATTGAGAAGGAAGTGAGGTCATTGGGGGCGTGGCTTGGCTTGGCTTCCCAGAGGCCGTGAGTTGAGCTCTTCTGCTGGGCCACCCATGCCCCACAACGCTCCTCCTCAGCACAAGCTCCAAGCAGCTGGGCCAAGCAACCATGGAATGAAACAAATGAAACCTTGGGCCCAAGTAAACCTTGTACACTTCTCCACTGGCTGCGTCGGGTGCCTGTCACAGCTCGGGATCCCTGATGGGGCCAATGCAGCAGGACAGCACAGGGAGACTTTGTGCAAGAGAGAGAGGGTCCAGGGGACCTGTAGGAGGGTTGATTACGTAGGGAGACAGACTGTGAGCTGACTACAAAGGGGATGCCTGGACCAGGAAACGGCACCCTAGCAGGAGCCAGGCCTTTGTGGGTATAAGTGAAAACCACTCAGTGAGAGCACACAGGGAGTCACCACGTCCCCTGGGAGTGGTGGAGACCGAGGCAGGCAGGGGACCCCGGGAGGCTGAGACGCGCTACAGGGCAGGCTGTGGGCCAGAAAAGGTGCAGACCTGGGAAGCTGCGGGTGGGGAAGCTGCAGGCTGGCTGCTGTGGTCTGAGTGGTGCAGACTCTGGAACCCACACTGAAACTGGCTGAGGACAGCCCTGCCCTTCCTCCAGGGGAAGCCAGGCCCAGCTGTGGGGTGGGATGCACCGTCTCAGGCTCAGAACCCCCAAAGCTGACAGCAGCCTGGGCCAGGACTTCCAGTGTAGGTCAGGGCCTGAGGACAGGGGAGAAAACAGAATAGGGGCCTCCTTAGGTCTTCTAGCTAGTCTTGACCAGAAACAGTTAAATAAAACAAACTTTACTAGAAAAATAGGTCAAGGACGGGGTAGACAAAGAGAGAAAAACCGGATGAAGAAAGGCAGCAAATGGCCTGGACACTTGCACCAGGAGACCAGAAAAAGGGCTGACAGCAGGACACAGAGAGAAACCCGGGAGCACAGACAGTAAGCTGCTCCGGCCTCCAGAGCACAGGGGAAGCAAGGAGGGCTGACTCGCTAAGGCTGTTGGTACTCACACCTGTGCGCTGACACACACTCATGTATACATGTGCGTCCCTGTGAGGGCACTGTGCTACTCACGCTCAGGTCATCAGAGAGTACAACAGACCCCCACACATGCCCTTTTTATCTCTGAGCTAACCATGGGTAAGGGCCCCCTTGCCAACTAGCTGTTCACTCCAGAGATATGGCCTTAAAAGGTAGGTCAAGGACAAGTAGACAGACAGAAACAAGCTGCACATAGACCACCGGAAAACATGATACGAGGCAGCGGAGCTCAGAAGCCAATCCAGTGAAGGCAAGTTCTGGGTTGGAGGTCTGTGACTCCCTATATAAAACAGCCAGGAACCAAAGGTGACAGGTCCTCCATCTTTAGGGAAGCCCTTCTCCTGATTCTTCTTAGAGAAACTCTCTGTCTTTCCCTCTCTTCCCCTAACTTTTCATCTTTGTAAATAAAATGCTTCTGGTCATTAAACTTTGTCCCTCTAACTTTTGATAGGGACTGAGTTTACAGTTCAGGTGGGCCGCGTGGACAGCAGACCAGCAGCGCCTATCACCCCAGGTGGGGGACCAGCCTCCAGCCTGGGAGAAACTCTGTGCTGGTTACAGAGCCCCGCCTCTAGGGTCCAGCACAGGACCGGCTTGCATACGGGCTAAGCCGACTGCTAGCACTGCAGGGCTTCCTTCCCTTGGGCCTGAGTTGGAAGCAAGGCAAGGATGATGGAACAGGCGGTTACACATCACCTGCCGGCACTGGGGCACAGGTTGTCTGCCTGCCCACCTGCTGCTCCTCCTGCTGCCGCTGCTGAAGGCCAGCCAGAGATGGGCTTTTCTATGCAGCCTGGCCACCGTGCCTTTGAATTTTCAGCCTCTCTCCTTCCAACTTCAAACAAAGTCTCAAGGCCAAGGATGTTGGTACTGGCAAATGTGAAGACTTTTGAATTTTCCAATGTACTGCTGAGTCTATTCTTGCTAAGGACAAGAGGCCATGGGGAGAGTGGTAGGGGTTTAGAAGACATTTCATAATCTCTGTGAGATCAGCATCCAGTCTATAACCCTAAGGGTTTTTTTCTTTTCTCTTTCTTGGGGGATCACTGCTGGGGAATAAACCCAGGGCCTTCACACTGAGCTACATTCCCAGACCTCGCTTACAGTTGTAATTTTCAGATAAAGCCTCGCTAAGTCACTCAAATGCCCAGGCTGGGCTTCAGTTTGCAGTCCTGCCTCAGCTTCCCACAGGGCTTGTGTTACAGGTGTTCCCCAGCACGCCTGGCTGTGGTTGTAAGATTTCTGTAGGGGAAGATTGGCTCCTCCTAGGGGGTCTGGCTCCTGGGGTCAGAATGTGGAGACAGGGAGAGGGAAGACGGCAGCATTATGATGATTCTTGTTTGTCACTGAGACCCTTTGTGGGATTAAATGTTTGCTTAGGCGTGGCTAAAGAATTGGTTTTTGCCTTCCTTCTGGGAGCAGCAAATTGAAGAAGCCTCTGCCTGGCGGCACATGGCGCTGAGGCTCAGGTGAGGATCTGTGTCTTTCTTCTGTGGGCTCAGCGTGGTGGTCAAGCTCCACATCCCCGCAGGGACACGTTCTGCTCCCTCTCCCTGCCTCTTTGAGTTTGCAATGAACAGTGTCTACTGACTAACACAGGGGGGAGGTGGGCTCCCAAGAAGCCTCCTCCATGTGGACAGGAAGTGGGGATGGTTGCGGCCAGGAGGTGGCAGAAGCAGTCCCTTTGTAACATGAGCTCCCTGCCCTGGATGTGCAGGCTTCAGGGCCGGTCTGAACAGGGCCTGGGCTGGAGACCAAGAGAAATTTCTGGATGTGAAAGACACATCAGCAGACAGAATGTGAGCCTGCTGTTGCTGGCTCATCTTGAGCTTTCCCTCCCCTGTCCTAAGCCTGCAAGGACAGACGCCCTGCCCTCAAGTCTTGGAGGAGTTCAGCTCCCACACTGGACAGGAAGAGCCCATGACTTCAGGCTGCTTTTGTTCTGTACTCTGGAACAGTCTTCTAGATGAGTGAAATGGAATGGGTGATGGGCAAAGCCAGGAAAACCTCATTATTTCAATAAAATCCCCTGGCCTGGAACTGAAATATGAATTCCTCATGCTCAAAGCTGGTGCTGCTACTTGGTGACATTTGGGCCCCAGTGAACGGAAGCAATGTTGAAAAGCCATAGTAGTGGAATTGGAAAGCAGCGCTGGGGCTACAGTTCCCTCAGATGGGAGTCCAGGGTCATAGGACTCTGGCCCTCTGCACACAGCCTCCACCAGCCAGAGCCTCTTCTTGGCCACAGGCTGTATACTGTGGCTCCTCCCTGCTGGAAGCTCCCACAATAAGCTGAACTTGTGAGATAAGGACAAAGGAAACTTCAAAATGCACCAAGTTCAAATTAACAGCTTTGCCCTAACAAGCCCAGCACCACTGCTGTGCTCCCCTACACCAGGTTCTGCCTCGATGATGTGGCCCTGGTGACCACAGAGGCCTGAGGCCTTAGAGGAAGCCTTGGTTCACTGATCGTGCCCTTCTATCACTCACGAAAATCCAATGGCACCTGTGCGTCTCACTGCTGTCACTGTATCCTGTCCACTGAATTGCTGCATTCTGTTATGGCTTTGGTGGCCTCATCTGTCATTAGTGCTGGGAACAATGTAGGGTCCCAATGACACGTGTGGCCTCTGTCTCCTGCCCATGTGAGCGCAAACCTATCATATTGTCCTATGACAATGAAGAGTTAGTTCTGTCCGTCATTTTGTGGTGTGGTATCAAAGCTGTACTTTATCAGAAACTAATACAAATATTAATACAAATAATTTTTATACAAAGACAACTTCCTTCCATCATGAAAGATCACAGAAGAGAGTTCTGACAAGCACCGCACAAATATGGGCAGCCTGGCACTGGCTTTGCCGTCTTGTGGTCCAGAGCAGTACTCTTGTAGGGGAACTTCTGAGTTCAAAATGTATGAAAATCCAAATATGTCAATAGTCGGCAGTGTTTCTTCCACTGCTCTAAACAGGCTGGCAAGATTCACCAGAGGTACAAGCTGTAGCTGGCTTGTTTTCATTTTGTTTATTCCCATATTAGTAAAGTTCCACTCACTTACAAAAGACCTCAGCCCTATCAGATAAAGGGTATAAAAGTAACTTTCTATACTAGCTCGGGGCTCAGACTTTGGAGCACATAGCACCTCTGGGCCCACTGATGTAATAAGGCTTGGCTCCCTCCACTTCACTGAGTGCTGCTTGGTAGCTTTGCCTCCAGTAAACCCAAATTTTTTGTACCAATCTCACCCTCCACACATTCAAACTGTTTGGTGGGCTGGGATAAGGTGACCCACTGGGTAATTCTGATTGGCTGAGAAATGCTTTGCTTTTAGATGAGTGTTCCTTGAACTCTTCTTGGCTGAGACCTTGCAGCTGACATTCAGTGGTCCTAGGCCAGCACTGGGGAACTCAGAGACCCCAGCCACCACCGGTCAGGCTCCTTGGAATCCTGTGAGTGTGCTGCCTTTAACTCTGGACTGGGAGGACCCCTGGAGGCACTAGGATACAGCAGAGTCTTGTGCCTCACCTGTGAGCAAAGGCTGCAGGAGCCTGGTTCTGAGGACCCAGGCTCCTAATCTTGTTCTACCTTGCCCTTAGCATTGCCCAGGTGGCACGTGGCATGGGTACAGGACATCCGTCCACTTCTCAGGATCTGGGATGTTCCAAGCTGAGAGTCAGCCTGGCTGAGAGAGGGGCTTAGCTCCCATTTATTGCCCAAGATCCTTGGATAAGAGGGAGGTGGTCCTCGGGGCTCCTTGGTTGGGCATGGTTTAGGGGACACTAGGGGACATAAAAGTGGCCCTCAAACAGGCCGACAGCACTTCTCTGACAGCAGCACCATGGCCTTCCTTTGGCTTCTGTCCTGCTTTGCCCTTGTAGGGGCCACCTATGGTGAGTGCTGGGATCTGGGGCCGCCAGGCCTGCAGAGTGTGGGGAGGAGTGCTAAGCTCTCATGACCTCCACAACCAAGACCTACAAGACAGCCTGGGACTCTGTCCTCAGTGAGAGGGGAGCCCCTTGGCTTCACTTAGCAGCTGAGGGGACCTGAGGCTGCAAGGAGGAGACGGGTCCTTCAGGGGCTCTCAGCACTCGCTCCCTGCAGCAGGAGTGGAGCAGAAGTGTTGGCCCAGCTGGGGTTGGTGGCTCCAGATGCACCTATGGGCAGGGTAGGAGGTGACCGGATCCCTCTGCAGGCATCTAGACCAGGTTTTTATTTATCATGCTGGGCACTTGCTGAGTTTTTGTTTATTAAATTAAGAAAGAAAAGACAAACATGGTGGTACACACATGCAATCTGAGTGTTCTGAGAGGTTGAGGTAGGAGGATTATAAATTAGTGTCCAGCCTGGGCAATGTAGTGCCTTAGGGAAACCCTGTCTTCTCAAAACTTAAAAAATGCAAAAGGGCTGGGGGTTTAGCTCAGTGTAATGGCCCTCGGTTCAATTCCTAGCATCATGCACCACACACACACACACACACACACACACACACAGGAAAGGAATAGTTAAAATATAGAAAGTTAGATGACATCCAGCTATATGCTGTCAAGATTTAGCAGATCTTACCTTTTTGCAGATTTGCTTCAGAAATTTATTTTTGTTGCTTTTGATTTTGTTTTTGCTTTTTGAGACAGGATCTCATTTTGTTCCAATTCTGCCCCAAAACTCCTAAGGTTAAGTGATCCTCCTGCCTCAGCCTGCAGGCATAACACTGTGCCCAGCGCAGATAGTTCCTTGAAAGGCTTTTACATTTCTTATTTTGTACCTAAGGGGAGTGGTCTCGTTCCCTGAGGGGATGTCCTGGATAACCCCCAGGGGAAGGTCCCTTAGCCTCTCTTTTTTTTTTTTTTTTTTTCGGTACCAGGGATCGAACTCAGGACCTTGCGCTTGCCAGGCAAGCGCTTATGCCACTGAGCTATACCCCCAGCCCCCCCCTTAGCCTCTCTTGATGAAGCTGCTATCCTTCCCGTTCTGATGCGAACACTGGCGGCTCCTGCTGAGCTGTATTACTGAATCAGACCAAGTTGGCTGAGCACGCAGGGAAGACGAGCCCTGGCCAAATCTCTCGGGGTGGTCCCAGTAGTGCTGCGGGTGCCCCACATTGCTTCCAGAGGCCACAGAGGCAAAAGGAGAGAGATTTCTTTTTCAAACATAAAAGCAATTCAGCTAATGCTTTGCTCTGCTCCCTCCTCCTTCCTGTTCTGTGCGTCATTCTAAGCTGCCTCCTACAAATGTACTACACACACACACACACACACACACACACATCTATCCACAAACAAGGATTTAAAATGTTTACATAAATGGAACCTACTCTGCCTTGCTTTTACAGTGTGCTTTTTTTCTACTGATAATGTTCTATGGAGATTTACTCATGTTGCTATGGAGACCCTGCTCTTGCCCATCGAGCACTGTAATGTACTCTCCTTCCAATAGGGGACCTCTTTCTCTCTCTCCTTTGCTTTATAGACATAGATGATTGTGGCTTTTTACATGTGACAGTGGTAATGTTCACTGCAGGCCCATTGTGTCCTCGATCCTGTGGGCAGAGACCACCAGATGGCTGGGGCTACATGCCCATGAGCAAAGGCCGAGTGTGTGGATAGTACACAGCTGAGAAGCTGCTGAGTCCAGGGCCTGCCCGGCTGCTGCCTTCTCCTAGTTCATTCCACACCTCCTGGCTCAAAGTCCTGGTTTATTAATAATTAAGGAACCCAATCTTTATGCGATCACTAGCTGCTGAAGTGGTGAGGTGCGATGGAAACGGCTCATTCCGGTCGCTGTGCTGTGAGTTGGTGCCCTGTCTCACTCCATCAACCCGGCGTCTGGGCTGGAGGCCCAGGGTGGGGTCACAAGTGTGGGTTCCACACCCCACTCCCGCCTGTCTAACGGTTGCGCATTGCCTTGTGGAGTCAGCGCTGTTCTGCTCCCACTGAACAGCTGGGAGCTCTGTGGGGCCCCAGGCCCCAGGCCACACAGCCAGGAGGGGACCCAGAGCCAAGCCCACGCTGTCTGAGGGCTCAGCTGTTTTCTCTATGGCAGGACAGGCCCAGGTGGGGTCAGCCATGTCCCTCTGCACCTGTGGGAGAGGTGGGGTCAGCAGGCTGCGGGGGAGGGAGCCCCGAGCCTGAGGTTGGAAGAAGCCAGGGCACCTTTCCGAGGTGGAGTGGGCTGTGGAATGGGGGCCCTGAGGCAGGCTGGGCTGAGCTAGAACCTGGTAGCTCTGCAATGCTGGTGGGTGGGGCCCAGACTAACTCCAGGCCACAGCCTTCCCACACTCTGCTCTCAGACTGCGGGGTTCCCGCCACCGCTCCTGTGCTGAGTGGCCTGGTCAAGATTGTCAGTGGCAAGGACAGTGTCCCTGGCTCCTGGCCCTGGCAGGTGTCCCTGCAGGTGAGATGGGAATCTGGGGGGACCCTGGGTGGTGGGGCAGGCTGGGGTGTTGCCCAGGCAACTGCTCTGACCCTTCCCTCCTTTCCCAGGACAAAACTGGCTTCCACTTATGCGGGGGCTCCCTCATCTGCCCATGCTGGGTGATCACTGCTGCCCACTGCAAAGTCAAGTGAGCACCTGGGCTCTGCTCCCAGCTCCAGGGTGGGGCGAGGACATCAGCGGCCCATGGTGTCCCCAACCCCTCCTGTCTCTGTGCCCAGGATGAGTGACATGGTGGTGCTCGGGGAGTATGACCTGAACTCTGCTAAGGAGGAGGTGCAGGTCCTGCGGATTGAACAGGTACCAGGCCAGAGGACAGGAGCTTGTCCCTCTGAGATGTGTTAAGAGGAGTGGCTGCTCAGGGCCTCACAGGGCTGTGCTGTCACCCTCAGGTTCTCATGCACGCCAACTTCAGCCTTGAGACAACAAACAGGGACATCACCCTGATAAAGCTGGCCACACGCACCCAGTTCACTGAGACTGTGAAGCCCGTGTGCGTGCCCTGTGCTACTGACCACTTCCCTCCTGGAACCCTGTGCGTCACCACTGGCTGGGGCATGACGAGGTTCAACCGTGAGTGTGACTTGGCCTTTCCACAGCAGGAGCTGTCACTGGGTTTAGGAGCTGCCTGGGCAGCAGGAATCCCCACATGGACAAAATTGATTTTTAGAATTAAAAGTCTAAGAGGCAGCCGGGCCTGGTGGCACATGCCTGTAATCTCAGCACTGTGGAGGCAGAAGGAGAGAATTGCTGGAAGTTCCAGGCCGGTCTCACAAACTAAAAAAAAAAATCTATAAAACATACAGTTATTATTTTGGAACTAAGAACAAAGGAAAAGTTAAAAATCGACCACACACAAATGAACTGAGGGCTACCAGAGGTGTGCTTCACAGAAGGCTCCTGAAGAGAGCCCTGGACAGGAGCCCTCAGCAGCTGCCTGCACCCCATGGGGGACCCGGCGGGGTTCGCTCCAGGCTCTGGTTGAGGAGAGGTGCTCTAACCCCACCCCTCCTGTCTCTGCAGCCCCTGAGTTCCCCAGCAAGCTGCAGCAGGTGGTCCTGCCCCTGCTGTCCACTGAGGAGTGCAAAAACTACTGGGGCGACCTGGTAACCGAAGAGATTATCTGTGCCGGGGCCAATGGAGTCTCCTCCTGCACAGTATGAATCTGGGGAGAAAGGAGTGGCACAGGGACCCTGCACACAGTTCCGGGCCCCCCAGTCTCCCCTGCCCTCCTCTACTTAGGAGACCCCACTGGTGCTAGGTGACCTGAGGTGGGCGCTCTGGCCAGGCCCCTGCTGTGCTGCGCACGGAGCTCTGTCCTACCCCAGCCCCGGGAGCACAGGTGCCAGCCCGTGGGAGAGGTGCCGGCCAGGCGTAGACAGAGGAAGCCCCCTGCGCGGGTCCTCGGGAGAAGACGGCAGAGCTGGACTCACGGCTCCAGATGGGAGTCACTTGGGCAGAGCCGCTGTGCCCGGCCTCGTCATCCTGTCCCTCCCTGCCTCTGCCGGCCCAGGCGCCCTGGGCCCTGGCACCCCTTCGGGCTTACAGTCAGGTCCTCTCCCCCCGCAGGGCGACTCTGGTGGCCCCCTGGTGTGCCAGAAGGATGGAGCCTGGACCCTGGTGGGCATCGTGTCCGGGGGCAGCAGCACCTGCAATGTCTACACTCCCGCTGTGTACTCGCGTCACCGCAGCCCTGCCCTGGGCTCAGGAGACCCTGGCACAACATCCTTGCGCTCCCTTCTCCGGGGATCCCCAATACAGCCCTCTACTCAGAAGCACTGCTGCATGTGTCTCACTGAGTGACCGTGGGGACGTGGACCACAGTTCTCCGTGTCATCCACCGAGCGTGGTGTTACAGTTCCCTCCCACACTGTAGCTCTCCTCTCAGACAGCTCAGGTCCTCTGTGTCCTGCCCATACAGAGTCCAGACCCCGCCTGCTAGAGCCAGCATGAGCCCAGAAGCTCTCTGGAAGGCGGGGGCCCTGCCCAGGCTCCCCAGTCAGTAGCCCCGCAGGGTCCCTGCACTGGGACAAAGCGGCTTCCGGTCAGGCTTCTGCTGCTCCTCGGGCTCCGGGCACCTTGCTCTGCCTTCAGCCCCCTCCAGCCGGCGCCCTGGAACCCGCCTTCAGACCTGTGCTGTCCGCGTCAGCCCCAGCCCTGCGCACGCTGCACACGGCTCAGCTGCAAGCCCGGCCCCCTTGATCTGGCTGCAGCAGCCCCGCAGCTCCCTGCCCGCCCTGTCCTCGTGTGTTCTGTGATGGAG
This sequence comes from Dinomys branickii, assembly GCA_004027595.1. NCBI lineage: Eukaryota > Metazoa > Chordata > Mammalia > Rodentia > Dinomyidae > Dinomys > Dinomys branickii. Next base: position 8,977 of record PVLD010013397.1, on the reverse strand, counting down.
GAGCTGGCTCTGGAGGCCTCAGCACCCTCAGGTCCAGCCCTGGCCAGGCGCAGGAGGAGCCGGCTGTGTCCTGGGCAGGCAGGATGGAAGTCTCTCTCTCTGCTGAGGTCAGTGGCCTTGATGCTCAAAGCCTGCACCCATCCATCCTTTGAGGGCTTGAACAGGGGGAATCTCAGTGTTAACACATCTTTCTCTTTATTACCTGGTGTTGTAGTCAGGGTTTACATGGGAAAGATTTAATACAGGACACATAATTTATAGGATTATTTTACAATATTCACTCTAAGAATCAAAAGCCAAAGAGTGCATAAAATCTATCTGTCCACACAGCAGAGACCCAAGGAACCCAGCTGAGGGCCTGAGTCCCACAGCAACGTCCTGCACGAGTCCAGCTGGAGGACTAGAGCCCACAGCAATGTTTCTTGCAAATCTGAATCAAGGGTCTGTACTGGGAAGGCCCAAAGGTCAGTGGCAGAAGCTAGAAACTCAGAAGCGACCCTCAAGGTAAGGACCAGAGCTCCTCGGAAAAGAACCACGGCCATCCTCAGCAACAGTGAGGTCTTCAGCAACTCAGATGGTGAGAACAGCCGAGTTCGTATCAGGAAAACCAACATGCCAAGCTTCTCCTCTTCCTCAGCAACAGCACACGCTCTTCCGCTCCAGTTGTCTTTTTATGTTGTTGGCAACAGTCCTCAGGTGGGCCCTCCACACCCTGCACCAGCTGACGCAGGTCCGCTGGGTGTTCCAAGTGGACCGTTAGTTAATCCACCACACCTGGGGCATTCCATAGTTGCCTCCACCACTCCACTCTTTAAATACCCAGACATACAGCTCAAGAGAACAGTAGCGGTGAACCTTTCAGAGCTCTCTGTGATAGAAACAGCCTGCTATGGCACACATGGCACACATCTGCCACTGCTGATATGGAACATGCAATTTTAAGGCAATTTTCTTCCTCATCCAATATTTAAGATATAATTTTATTCCCTGTCACCCTTCAGCAATGGGCCAATTCATTTTCTTTTTATGTTTTAGAATCCTTAGGGGGCTGGGGATATAGCTCAGTGGAATAACTGCTTGCCTAGCAAGCGCAGGGTCCTGAGTTTGATCCCCAGTACCGAAACAAACAAACAAACAAAAGAATAGAATCCTTAGGAACTGTGGCTTTAGATATATTTGAGGATTTTGATGCACTGTATTATACGTTTACTGAGGCTCACGTGTTCCCCTTCAACCAGCAGGAGCTTCTCCAGTGACGTCTCGTGCTGTGTCAGTGTGAACCACGTTGTCCTTCATCACTTCCTCCCTCTCCATGGTAACAGGCCCCAAGCTTCCAGCTGAGCTGTTGTCTAGATCTCTGCCTTCTGGTGGTTCTGTGGTATGATGAAGAATTTGTTGGAGAAAATTTTCCCACCTTTGAGTTGTCTGAAAATATCACCACTCCCATACATTTCTGTGGTCCTGGGCCTCCCAAATATTAGGCTAGCACTCTACCAGTAAGCCTCACTCCCAGACCACTGTTTTATGTTTTATTTTGAGACAGAGTCATCCAATGTTGCCAAGCCTGGCCTCAAAGCTTTGTTTTCCTTGAAAGTAGCTGGGATTAATTTTCAAAAAGTCACCATAGGTTTGTAGGGCATTTGTGCCATAACACGTATACATGCCCCTATGTACATATGTATTTGCACTCAAGATATTTCATTTCCTCCAGGCTTTCCTTAGAAGGTCAGTGTTCAGCATGTATGTTGCTTGGAAAGGGATTTTATAGTTGTTCTTTGGGTGCTGTTCATTCTGTTATCTCTCGTTCCAACAGCCATACTGTGACATTTGGTTTCCTTGGTTGTTATCCTGGCTGGAGTTCTTGGAGATTCTTGAAACTAGATAAAAAAAAAATAGAAGTTTTGTTGTTGTTTATTTTTGTTTATTTAATTTTGTTTGCATAAAACCTGTTTTGGAAATATATCTCAGCTCTCATCTTTCCAAATATTGTTTATGCCCCATTTTTCCTAATTTAAGGAATTCTAATTATAAATATTATAGCTGGTAGAACCAGGGCTGCCCAAAAGCATCCCAGCCCTGTAAATATAGAACAGTCTCTGCAGGTGCAATTAAATCATGACTCTGGAAGAGGGAAAATTTTCCTGGATTATACAAGTGGGTCCTGAACTCAAACCCAGCTGTCCTTGTAAACCAGGCAGAGAAATTGTACACTCAGAAAAGAGAGGGATGTGACGATGGAGACAGAGATGGGCATAATACACCCACAGGTAAAGGACGCCAGCAGCCATGAGAAGCTGGGAAAAGCCAGGGATGCCTCTCCTCTCGGGCTCCAGGGAGCGTGCCCCCGAGGACACCTCGTCTCAGGGCAGTCAGCCTCCAGAACTGTAGGAGAACAAGTGCTTGCAGTTCGAAGCCTCCAGGTTTGAGGTAAGCTGTTGCAGTAATCCCAGGAAACCAACGGACATTCGTTAGACTCCTTCCTATGTCTCAAGTGCCTGTTACATTCTCTGATGTACTTTCCGTTCTTTCATCTCTTTGTGCTTTCTGTGAGCTTTTCTACTTGGCGTTTTCTTCAGCTGTGAGACCCGTCCACTGCATTATCAGTTTTAGGTTTTGTAGGTTTCCATTTTAAAGTTTCCTTCCAAATCTTCTTTCAAAATCCTTTTCAGTTCTCTGCTGAACTCTCAACCTTACCATGCACTTCCTCAAACACAGTCAGTGGTCATTCTCAAGTCCACGTCTAATGTCTCCACTCTCCAAATGGCCTGTGAATCTTTTTCCTTATTATTTCTCTTAGAGTTTTCACGTTCTGTGCTATGTCCTGCCATCTAGCCATTTTTTATTGTTATTGACAATATACAGTGAAATTTCTAGAGATAATTTGAGATTCTATGTGATTATATCTCCCTTTCTAGAGGACTGTCCTGTGCTCCTGGAAGGCTGCTGGGGGCCTAGCAACTTCCTATGACCTGTACCTCATCAGGAGTGAGGGCACTGAAGTAGGGCTTTCATCCTTGTTGAGGGTTGTACTTCTTGACCACTGACTATGAGTTTTCTAAATGCCTTTTATTTCCTTAAGTAAGTTCTCTTCTATTTCTTTCTGAGTGCTTTTTTTTTTTTTTTTTTGCGGTACTGGGGATCGAACTCAGGACCCTGCGCTTGCTAGGCAGGCGCTTATTCCACTGAGCTATATCCCCAGCCCCTCTGAGTGCTTTTTGTAATCAAAATGTTGGCTTTTGTCCAAGGCCTTTTTCTGGGTCATTTGAGATGATTATGATTTTTTTCTTTATTCTATTAATGTGGTGTAGTACGCTGATTGATTTTTCCATGTGGAATCACCTTTGCATCCTTGAGACGAATTCTACCAGAACATGTTGTTTAATCTTTTTAACATGCTATTGGATTGGATTCACTAGTTTTTTATTCAAGATTTTTGCACCATTTATTACAAATACTGATCTATAATTTTCCTTCCTTGTGATATTTTATTGGTGTTTTGTTTTGTTGAGACAGGGTCTCTATATGTAGTGCAGGCTGCCCTTCATGTCACCTAATGTAGCATCGGCTGGGCTCAAACTCTCAGAGGGCCTCCTGCCTCAGGCTCCCGAGTACTGAGATTGCAGCCATGTGCCACCACACCTGGCTGTTTTATTAGGTTTTGTTGATACCCTAAGGGCTATCTTTGTGATCAATTATTTATGATTTTTTTTCTAGTTGTGGGAATTGAAGCCAGGATCACTTGTCTTTTTTTTTAACATTACAATTTGACTGTTCAGCTCACTAATTTTCCACCTCTCTTCCTTCCTAATATAGGTATTTTAAGCTGCAAAGTTCCCTCTGAGCACTATTTTCATTGTATACGCTCAATTTTTATATACACTTTGTAGTAATTTTTATTTCAACTAAGATATTCCTTCTTTTGCCTTTGTTTTGAGACTGGGCCTCACTACACAGTTCAGGCTGACCTTGAGCTCACTTTGTCAGGGTAATCTCAAACTCACAACGATCCTAACTTGGCCTCCCGAGTGCTGGGGTTACAGGTATGTGCCATCATGCATGGCTTTCCTCTTTATTTGTGTGTATTTGGGTGCTATTGGTAACTGAACCTAGCTCCTCTGCACTGAGCTATATCCCCAGCCCTCTTTTAGGTTTTGACACAGGGACTTAGTAAGTCACTGGGTTGCCATGGGTGGGCTTATACTGGGCATCCTCCTACCTCAGCCTTCTGGGGGCGGGGAGTACATGTGCACATCACCACACCCAGATTTGCTTTAATTTTTAAAAAGTTTTAAAATTGTCATAAAATACATACAGTGGCACCTCAGTTCATGAATGTATTTATTCCACGGTTCTGGAAATGACAGGCGAAAGATGGTCCCTGTGTTATTCCTCACTCGATGCAGAGTTTGCAAACAAAAACATAACTATTCCCAAACAAGAGCATTCATGAGCCCAGGCACCGCTGTACAATATACAATTTACCACCTACCCCACCCCCTCACATTGAACCCACAGCCGCCAGCTTGCTAGGCGAGTACCCCCGACTCAGTAGGAAAGAATCGTCATGGGAGAAACGAAGAATGTGCATTTTGCTCTTTGAGAATGCACATTCCTGTGGTGCAAGCTCGGGAGGCTGAGGCAGAGAGATCACCCCGAGTTTGAGGCCAGCCTGGGCTGCGTAGTGAATTTAAGGTCAGCCTAAACTATAAAGTGAAACCCTGTCTTCAAAAATGTAGACAACTATTTACCTAGAGATGAATGTAAGGTTTAGTTCATATAGAAATGGTGTAGTAGGCACAAATCTAGTGACTTCACTTACTAGTAAAACCTTTACCAGGCCTCCCCAGTGTGTGAAAACTCAGTCCTGGGACAAGGCTGCCACCTAGAGACCAACATGAAAACTGCATAGCTAGCTGTGCTTTGCTTTCTCCTTCTGCGTGTAACCTGTTCACTGGAGCTTGTGTGGAGCCCTGGTGGTGAGTGAGCTGCAGAAAGGAAAAGACAAGCTTGGGCGTGGGTCCCTGACTGCTGACTGGCACCACTCATGGTGATGGGACACAGACTACCCAGGCATAAGGTAGGGGTGAAGCTGTCAGAGCTCCCACCATTCATGGACCACAGTGGTGTTCTGAAGGAGGACAGTTTATTTGCCCGTTCTCTAGAGCAGGACTTGGGGAAATACGGGAGGAGGGAGAAAGTGTAAGGGTGCTGAGGGAACTGGGTAGGCTTCAGTGGTACAGCACTTGTCTAGCGTGCCTGGGGTCCTGGGTTCCGTCCCCAGGATGGGTGGGTGGGTGGAGGGAACAGAAATGTAGGGAGAATAAGGGCCTCATCGGGCTTCACGGCCAATCCTGACTAGAAAGAGTTAAAACTTCGCTGGAGGTGTTAAAACTGCTGGGACCCTCGCTGGGTGGGTGTGGTGGTGCATTCCTATATCCCAGCACTGGGGAGGCTGAGGCCACAGGATCACCAGCCTGGGCTACACGGTGTGTGCCAGGCCAGCCTGGACTGTGGAGTGAGGCCCTGTCTCAGAAAAGAAAAAAAAAAAAAGGCAGTTGGGGCCCTTAGGTAAGATTAGATTAGGGGAGCTGGGCCCCTTTGATAGGTACAAAGAAAGGAACCTCTGCACGTCAGCAGGAGTGGGCAGCACAGTTTCCAGCCCATTAGAGGGCCTGTCCCGTCTAAGCCCCTCTTATTCATAGGTAAGATCTCCCCTCAAAATGTTCCCTGTTAGCCACCAAAACTAGCTGGCTAGCAACCAATCCAACAACCAATCAATAATTGCTGGAGACCGGGCTGCACAGGGCTAAGTGACTGAACAAGGGACCTGTGGCTGTGCTGGAAAAGAGCACATCCACGGTGCTCTGAAGTCAAGATCACTACAGCTGAGGTAACCAAGGACACATGCTGTGGACACGCCCTGTTCCAGAGCAGTAAAGCTGCCAACCTTAGAGGTAAGACAGTCCTCTTCACTGGCACAACCTGCTAACTGGAGAAGTCTTTGAACTGACTCCCAAGGTCCCGCTCAGTTCCTACACTTGCCTCAGCATCCCCTTCCTTTAACAATTGTGCACTGTCCAGAGAAATTCTCTGTCTCAATCTCCAGGGAATTGCCAATTCTCTTAGAGGGTTTTGACCTTCCTGGAGCCCTAACAATCACACCACCTGTCTCCTTTAAGCCATTCACTGTCCACTTGTTTAGGAGATTTGAGCCAGGCCAGCATCCTGACAACTGGTACTGGGACCACGAACATGAAATCCTTGGACTGGACATACTTAGCCTAAAGGAGTAAATCCATTCAGAGTGGAAAGAATTCAAGATGGAGAAGGCCTTCATAGAAAGAAACTCTGCCAGGCACTCTTGAGGAAGAGAGCGAGAGAAAGCCTTTCACAAAAGAGAAAAGGGTGAGTCTTCCACCTGTGAAAAGCCATTTGCTTTTTTTAAAATCCAGAAATAAAGCAGGGGGCAAAATTTATCAGTTCAGAAGCAAAAATATGTACAGTTGCTTAGAGGCCTGCTTAAACACTCAGGGGCTCATGGGCCAACAAAACACTTCACAGAAATGTTACAAGAAGTAACCAAATATCATCCATGGTTTCCTCAGACAGGCACTGTAGGTATCAATAATTGGGAGAGAGTTGGAAAAAATTAAAAAAAATTTTTTGAACATCATTATACAGATATTTTTATTGGATACTTACTAGGTAACATTAAGTATAAAAGTCCTATTCTTAAAACATAAGAGAATAAATAAAATAAAAATACAAATGGAATGAACATAAGATGAAGTTATGTGTTATTTACACTCATATTTCACATATAGTTCTTCAACTGACCTTTTAGTATTCACTTATTTGAAACTGTAGAGTTAATATGCCATGTAATTATTAGTTTGAATCTTATAAAACAATTTTCCTGGTGGTATTTATTTGTGGGGAGAAGAAGACTTTACTGTATGTCTAGGTGGACGTGATTTAACAATGACGATTTTATACTATAGAGAATAAACATTGCTGATTTTAGAAATGCTACCTAAACTACAATGACATTAAATATATAGATCCTTCCTAAACTCTGTTAGTTTATAAACTGTCAAATGAAGCTATGAAAGTTAAAATTTTAACAATCAAGCTGCGAAGAAAATAAAAGGAAGAAACTCAGATTAAAGTTTTGAATATCCACTAAATTTGGTTCCATTTTTTTCTTATACCTGAAGAAATACCTCAGTTAGACATGGGGTATCCAGTTAACAATCCTTTTTTGTAAACTCAGTTATGATCAAGAGACAGAGGCAAAGACAACAGATACACACCATTGTAGACGAAAAGACAGAACCACCACAGGCCAGTCACGGGATGCAACACAGCACAACAATCTGAATAACATGAGCTTGGAGGAAAAACAAGCTAAACCCAGTATATCTTGGTACTTAAGGGAGTAGCTCTACACGTTACAAATTTTTACTTTTCGTTTTGTTCATTTGTTTGGCACTAGGTGTTCAGTACAGGGCTTCAGGCATGCTAAGCAGGTGCTTTGTCATTGAGCTTTATTCCTTGCCTTCCCTGTCCCAAGTTCTTTTTTTATTTTTTTGTTTTGGTTTTGATACAGGGTCTCACTAAGTAGCTCAGGCTGGCCTTGAACTCACAATCTTCCTACCTTACCCTTCTTAGTGCTAGGATTACAGGCATGCTCCACCATGCCTGACTCTCAGCCCTAAATTTTGACTTTCACATTAATCAAGGCAAAGAAAGAATTGTCAGTATTGTGTTTAAAGGCAGAAAAGTGTATCAGAATGTTTTGAAACATGTCCACGTAATGTAAATTTTATCCAGACCACCTCATTTTCTGATGATGCCTCATTACTGTCCTTAGAGTTAATAAAGTAAACAAGGTAACATCACAACAAATCTATGGATATTTAAGGAACATGGTAAAGAAACCGGTAAAATTTACTTATCTTAAAAACTCAATCTGTTGAGTCTGACCTGGTAGGATCAGCTTTCCATACACAGAAAAATAACTCCTAGGTCAAGAATGGGATCTTAGTTCCACATATACTTAGGAACTTGGCCAACTCCAGGTTTGAGGGAAATATGAGGCCTCACAAACACCCCAAGAATAATAAAAATCCTCCCTCCCTCCTGGAACTTTATTTCTCCTCTGAGGTGTCGGTCTCAGAGTACATAGGGCACAGTGCTACGTTAGGGCAACACACAAAAGCATCCTTTTCCCCACCTAACTCTGACAGCTGCTCCAGTGAAGAGACACAGGGAAATGGTCTTTTAACACATCTGGCAATTTAGAATTCTTCTCTTGAAGACGTCGAGAACATCTCACTGGTGTTAGAAACTTTAGCTCTTTAAATGCAGAATTTAATACTTTGCAAGTATGGCATAGTAGATATGTTATATTTAATTAAGCAACTTGATCCATTTTCTGTATCAGGGCTTTTAAAATTGTCAGTTGGATCTTTTCTTTTGTCATCTTGCTGTGATTCACAATCTTCAAATACCACATTTCTGTTGTGTTTATTCTCCATTTCTGGTTTTCCTGGCTCTAAATTAACACCTGTATCTTCAGCGTTGATTTCCTGAATTTGTCCGTTGGTTCTACACGCATCTGCAGTATTTCTTCCACAATTATTTTTTTCTTGGTTCTTCATTGTTATAATATCCACAGTTGTCTGTTGCATCTCTTCAATAGCCTGAGATCCTGCCAGAATGGCCTTCTCTTAGAGTGAGATAGTATTTTTTTTTTATTTTAAAAAAAATACAAGTAGAGATCCGGGGAAGATGGCGACCGGGTGAGCAGCAAGGGAGCGAACCTCCTTAATAAACACCACCAGCTCGAGACAGACTTGGCGAGCGTGAATGCCGGGACCTCGGCTGGGAAGTTTAAACTGGGCGTATTTCTCTGAGATGCCGGGGGAGATGTGGTAGGGCGGACCAGGCTGCCGGGGCGAGACGTGGGAAAGTC